>MU772129.1:27023-154703 GCA_026770625.1 Nicotiana glauca
GCTACATGACTCACAATATCCTTCTTCATCCTTCTCCACCAGTAATGTTGTCTCAAGTCCTGATACATCTTTGCGGCACCCGGGTGAATGGAGTACCACGAGCTGTGAGCCTCCTCTAGTATCAACTCTCAAAGTCCATCTACATTGGGCACGCAAATCCGGCCCTGCATCCTCAATACACAGTCACTATCAATAGACACATCCCTGGAATCATCATGCTGAACTCTTTCCTTAAGGACAAGCAAGTGTGAATCATCATACTGGTGCTCACGAATGCGATCGAATAAGGAAGACCGAGATACAACACAATCCAACACCCGGCTAGGCTCTGAAATATCCAACCTCACTTACCGATTGGCCAACGCCTGGACATCAACTGCAAAGGGTCTCTCCCCAACTGGAATATACGCCAGGCTGCCCATACAAATCGCCTTTCGGCTCAAAGCATTGGCCACTACATTGGCCTTCCCTAGATGATATAAAATGGTGATGTCATAATCCTTGAGCAACTCAAGCGACCTCCGCTGCCTCAAATTTAGATCCTTCTGTTTAAACAAGTGCTGGAGACTGCGATGATCGGTATACACCTCACNCCCCCAATAGTGACAAGACAGGATCGATATACGTGATCCACAATAATAGTATCACCCACCAGGGTAGATACATACACTGGAAAAGCAAGAAAACCGCGGGTCATACCCAAATTATGGGCAAAATATGAAGACACATAGGAGTATGTAGACTCGGGATCAAACAAAATAGAAGCATCCCTGTGGCAAACTGAGATAATACCTGTGATCACTGCGTCTGAAGCAACATCGTCTCTTCTATCTGGAAGCACATAGAACCGAGCCTGACCACCGCTCGATCGATCATCACTCTTGGGGTGACCTCTAGATGACTGACCCCTACCCCTACTAGACTAGGTGGTGCTGAAGTAGATGGAGTACAAGAGGAGGGCTGATCCCTCTGCCGATACAAACCCCTACGAAGCCGAGGACACTGTCTCCTCATGTGGCCAGACTCGCCACACTCATAACAACTACCCGGAGCTGGAGAAGGGGACTGAAGGGAACCCCTCGCTGCAGATGAGCCCTGGGCTGAAGAAGCAGGAGTGGAACTCTGAGCTGGAAGGGCACTGAGTGAAGACTGGCCCTGCTGATAACCCTGACGGCCATGGCTAGAAGAAGTCCCGTTGTACTCTGGGTGACCTGTCTGAGGAGGCCTGAAAGATCGATCTCTGCTCTACTGAAACTGGCCCCTAGATGGAGCACCACTGTAGCTACCTGAACCTCGAGGCCTCTTGGCCTCCCTCTTTTCTCGCTCTCGGCGACGATCTGTCTTAATCTAGCGAGCCATATCCACTACCTCCTCAAATAAAGCTGCTACCACCCTCTCCCTGGTCATCAGAATACAAATAGAATAGTTGAGGGCATCTATGAACCTCCTGATCCTCTCCCGATCTGTCGGGATCATCTATGTAGCATGCCTGGCCAACTGAGTAAATCTCAACTCATACTGGGTCACTGTCATATCACCCTGGATCAACCACTCAAACTATCGGCGCAGCTCCTCTCTGCGAGACTGCGGCACATACTTCTCCAAAAAGAGAGTGGAGAACTGCTGCCAAGTAAGGGGTGCTGCTCCTGCAGGCCTACGCCTCTCAAACTCCTCCCACCATGTAAATGCTGGTCCTGAGAACTGGAAGGTGGTGAAAGACACCCCACTCGACTCTAAGATCCCTGCAGTGCGAAGCATCCTCTGACACTTGTCCAGAAATCCCTGGGCATCCTCACCCTCAGTACCGCTGAATGTCGGAGGCTAAAGTCTACCAAACCTCTCTAGCCGACGCTGCTCGTCGTCTGGCATCACTGGAACAACATACCCTGGGGCTGGTACGACTGGCGCAACTGGAACAATCGGTGCAACTGGCTGAGATGGGGCTGCCTCTAGTGTCTGTAGTCCCTGTACAGCCTGCTCTGGTATGCGAGATGCGGGGGTCTGATGGCCACCCCCGGTCTGAGAAGTAACAGAGGTAGTAGAAGCTGAAACTTCCTAAGCCAAACCAGTGAAGACAGATAAGATCTGAGCTAATGCCTTCTGAAGGCCTGGAATAACAATAGGCACTGCCAATGCCTGAGCGGGTGCGGCTGGAGCATCAACAGCGGGAGGCTAATCCTGAATAGGGGCAACTGGTGGGTCAACTAGTACTGCCCCTGCTGCTCTACCACGACCACGGCCGCGTCCACGGCCTCTAGCTGGTGGCAATGGTGGTCGTCCACCCCGTCCGGTAGCACGGGTTCTCGCCATCTGCGAGAGAATAGAATATAGAAGTTTAGTTCTCGGAACAACGAAACCGCACGACAAGAGTTCAAGAATATGAAGTGTTTCCTAAAGGTTCTGCAGCCTCTCGAGGATAAATATAGACGTCTCCGTACCGATCCGCGAGACTCTACTAACCGGCTCAAGACTCATGAGGCCTAGTAACTTAGGCTTTGATACCAACTTGTCACGACCCCAAACCCGGTCGTGATGGCGCCCAACATAACTGCTAGGCAAGCCCGACCAATTTCACTCTCAACCCGAGCATAAGGCTCAAAACCATTTGTTTGAAAATCATTAACAATATGGAAATCAAATATATAACTGATAGATAGAAATATTTCGAAAAATCCACAATACTAAACAACCTCCCAAAGACCTGGGGGTCATGAGTCTAGAGCCTCTACCAAAATAGCACAAATATACTGTAAAGCAACATAGTCTGAAGTACGCGGAAAAGTCAAATAAAAGAAAATAGGAGAGAAGTCGGGTCCTACGGACGTCAGGCAGCTACCTTGACAACTCCGTGTAAAGACCCTGAAGTACAGCAATAAGCTCAGCTAGCTCCTGGAGTACCTGGATCTGCACACAAGGTGCAGGGAGTAAAGTGAGTACTTCCAACTCAGTGGTAATAGACATGTATAATGTCTAACAGTAAGAAATCCCAAAATATAGCAAAAAGTAAAGCTAAGAACAGTACTCCTACACGTTTAACAGTGTAATAACAGCTAACAGAAACAGTCAAAGCAGATAAATATATCAATGCATTAATGCAATGCAATGCATATGACCGCTACGGCGCGTAGCCCGATCCATTTAGGTACCCGCACTCACTATGGGGGTTCAGACTCCGGAGGGGCTCCTACAGCCCAAGCGCAATATCATAGTAACATATGCTACGGCGTGCAGCCAGATCCAATATCAGTCCAGCTATATGCATGCAAGCCACACAGGCACAAATAAACTTACCATTTTAGTTCCGTTTATCAGAAATTATAGAATTAGGTGTTCAAGACCTCAGAATTTGCCAGTCATATTTAGACAGTGTTTAGCTCAGGACTGATATCGTGAAAACATGCTATAAATCGTAGAAACAGTGATAACAATCCTCACGGGATCCAAATAACCGACATACAGCCCAAATACATCCATAACCATCCAAGTAGGAGGTTTACCGGCTCATTTTTAGCCAACAACACAGAACAATACCACTCGGGCGGACTAAGCCATAGTCCCCAATCACAATCGACCATGCACTCAACGTAGAGTGTGTGTCTCGCCTCAATATAGCGTCACAGTGTGATATACCGGGGTTTCAAACCCTCAGGTCATCATCCACATCTATTACTCACCTCGAATCGGCCACGAGACTAGTCCGCTAAGCCTTTCCCTCTTGAATCAACCTCCACGTGTGCCGAATCTAATCAAAACCACAAGGAATGCATTAAAATAGGCTAATGGAACAAAACCCAATCGAAAGAACTCGAAAAATACCCAAAAACACAAGGTTGGCAAAACCCGAGCCCCGGGCCCACTTTTTGAAAAATTACGAAATTTACATTTTCGGAATCCTCGTCTCGCCACGAGTCCATACATATAAATTTTATCAAAATCGGAGTTCAAATGGGCCACCAAATCCAAATTTATATAGCACAAATCCAAGCCCTAACTTCTTCAATTTATACCCAAATTCAGAGAATTAATGGATGATTCTTCGATTAAATGATGTATTAAGGCCACGAGACTTACCGCCAATCACGTCCTGATGAAATCCCCTTCAAATTCTATCAACTAGCTCCCAAGGTAGTGCAAAAATGGAGAAAATAATGAGGGGTTCGCGACTGAAATTTTCATTAAAAGCCTTCTGTTTCGCCCAGATTTACTCTATGCGATCGCATCACCACTATTGCGATCGCATAGCTAAAAAATCCAACCTCCCAAAATTACCCTTATGCGATCGCATCACCACAATTGCGATCGCATAGAACCAGCTCCTCACCCTATGAGTTCGCACTTAGAACCCCGCGTTCGCATAACACATTGCACCATAAGGACCCCAGGTCCAATTAACACTGTGCGGTCGCAGCCTCCTATATGCGATCGCACTGCTCAACCAAACAGCCCCTCAAGCACACTCTATGCAATTGCAATTCCCCTATGCGATCGCATAGAACAAAAGTTCTGCAACAGCTGACTGCAATTTCTACAATTTCCTAAGTCCAAAAAACTTCCGTTTAACCATCCGAAATCACCCGAGGCCCCCCGGGACCTCAACCAAAAACACCAACCTACTCCAAAACATCATACGAACTTGTTCCAATCATCAAAACACGTCCTTTAACACAAAAATCATCAAATCACGACGGATTCAAGCCTAAATTCAACTAAAACTTCTGAATCTCACATCCGATCAAAACCCGACCAAACGACGCCCGAATGACCTGAAAATTTGCAGACATATCCAAAATCACCTAACGAAGCTACTGTAACTCTCTAAATTCCATTCCGACTCCCGGATCAAAATCTCACCTATCAACCGGATTTCGCCAAAATTCCAACTTCACCAATTCAAGCCTATTTCTACACCGTACCTCCAAATTAAATTCTGATCACACTCCTAAGTCACAAATCATCTCGTGAAGCTAACTGAACCATCAAAAATCACTTCTGAGCCCTCTAACTCACAAGTCAACTTTCGGTTGACTTTTCCAAAACAAGCTTCATTCTAAGAGGCTATGTGCCTTATTTTTGACCAAAACCAATTCAAATGTACCCGATCGACTTTAATACTGATATTGAAACATGAAGCAACACAATAAGGGGAAAATGGAGCGGTAACTCACGTGACGACGGGCCGGGTCGTCACAAATAGATACCTCGGGGCCAAGCCTCAAGCCTACCTCGGGCCTATCGAAGGTAACCTTATCGAGGGTAATCGAGAAGGGGATAACATATAAGTATATGCATACAACGCTTTATACCATCAATCTTAAGCTAAATGACGAAGAACAAATGAAGAAAAATAAATTGCTAGGACGACTAGAGGGTCGAAGAACACTGATAATTTAGTAGAAAGAGAGAGAGAGAGAGAGAGAGAGAGATTGTTGCTTATTGGAGAAGTGGAACAACATCCTTTTTTACAATTTTTGGTGAGTCCCCCTTATATAGGCAAGGGGACTCGGTAAAATATGCATATATTATTTACAATAGTAGAAAGATGGGACGACCTATTGCTCGTCATCTCAGTATGGTATAGATAGACCGGCCCTGTCAGGAGTAGCCATGCGCTACTGAGTCATCTTCTCTTACCCTGACCTTGAGCCCTGCTTCCTTTGTTTAGGACCTCGATGAGCCCGGAGGTCAAGGAATCGATCATAGCCCTCTATCCTCGGGCTCTCGAGGGAGGCTTCCCAAACTGTCTTGGTAGTGAAAATCAAGTCTTCTGATTTTTACCGCGTACAGATAGTCTCCGTGTTTCCCATGATGAAGTGATGGGAAATGACACTGATACTCGACTCCTCGAGCTCCTTTTGGCGACACTATAATGACGATTCAAATTGGAGCGCACTCTTTCTTAGCCAATGGCGTGTCTCACAGGTCCTTACTCAATGTCCTGTCGCTTCCGCCCCTCGAGGTAAAAGTGTTGTCGTCTGTTCATTTTTTCAAGGACGTAGTAATTACACCCACCGGTCAATCTTGTAGGGCATCGATGACCGTGTTGTTTCCCCTTATTTGCGACACTAGATCTTTCACCTCAACACTTCCGCTGGTGTATTTTGCTTCTTCCTTCCCATCATCTTCTTTTGTTTTTGATCACCATGATGGGAGCTTTCTATCTTAAGGATGTTTGGGGGAGATTTTTTGGGACATATCGAGGCCTTCTGTTGGGATCTACTTTCATCGAATGTAAACACGTACATTGGTCGCTGCTGCTACCGTCAGCTTGAGATGGCGATGGATGGAGAATTGGTTTCACCTTTGCTTAGATGATTATTTCGATTATGCACCGCTGCTCATTCTTCTACCTGAGCCTGTTGTGGCACTTCATTCATAGGGCTCTTCTCCCGACTTCATTTTGAAGATGCCATTTCGGGAAGGTAGGGATGAGATCCTGGCGGGTTCCGGACTTGGAAGTATTGTCTTTGAGGTTATATGACCGGAAGGATGACTTCGGAAGCGCGACACGTAGGATGCTCTCTTTTGGTCTTGTATACTACCTGTATTCTTTCCCTTTTTCTTTTTTTTTAAAAGAAGCTTTTGTAATTATGTAAGAAGAAATTGTATATAAAGATTTATACGAATATAAATATATTTTTACTGGTTTTCTTCTTTCAATCCCTGCCCTTTCCCGATATATCCTTATGTCTGTTGAAAGCTTTGGTTTGTTGTCAATTGCTGATGAAGCATTTTGCCGAACCTTGTGTTGGTAGGTGTAGATTTCATCAAACCCGATAATAAAGCTTCCGATCGAGCTTAAGTCGACCCGACATATTCAGGTCATCAATCCCTCGAATTACATGGAGATAGTTGACAACAACTTTGGGTACTCGGGAGAGGCGTTGAGAGGTGGTCATATAAATGGGAGGGGGGGGGACCTTCTGGACAATAGATAATTCTCCGGAATGTGTTTGAATTTACTTCAGAGATTCGCCCATGCGAGGGCACTACTTTGATTTTGTTCGAAGCTTTTGATAAATGTGAAACAGTCTGATTTCTTTGCCACATGACATGGGTTCTTTTTGGTCGCTCTGTTGGTCGGCCCGAAAGACCGGTGCTATGAGGGTCTCCCAAATTATGCTGAATTCCGAGGTGTCTGGGGTAATGCCCAAAATGTAAGTCATCTTTGGGTACCTCGGAGACTTTATTTATCTAGGTGTGGATGATCCTCCCGGGCCACCTGAGATATATTTCTGCTTCCTTCTTGGCGTTTGTTTGCTCTTGCGCCCTTCAGGGCTTTTAGGGACGATACCCTGGATGGAGGTCATCCTCGGGTGCACAGGTGAGCCCTGTTGATGTGGATAATTCTTTTAGAGAGCGTAAGGTTGGCTCTCGGTATCTACTCCTACGGAGTGGAAGTCGTGAACTCGAGCGTATGCCTTGTTATCCGGTGTTGGTGCTTTGGGGCTCATCGGGGCCTCTTTCTTTGGGAAAGGCGTGCACTGGACTTCAGGAGAGTCGTCACCTCTGGCGTTGGCCGCTGACGTTGTTCCCCGACACCTTCTTTAATTATTTTCGGGGGGACAAGGAGATGTCCTGCAGGGGCGTATCTCGTGTTTTCTTTCTTGTACACGAATCTCCCTTTTGGGGACTTGCAATGGTCTTAGATCCGGGCTGGTTATTTTAGGACCTGAGCCTTGGATAAACTCGAGCCTAATATTTGAGGTTTATCTCAACTTGTCCTACGAGAATGCCCCGGTTCAGATGAATGTGATCGAGAGACCTGAGTCTGAACTTTCGAAGGTCAGGGCTGGGGTAATCGATGCGGAAGCTGTATCAAGCCGACCCAGGGATGATCGAGAGGTGGAGATTTTTTATGGAGGAATCTTTTGCTGTTCAGTCCGAGTTGAGTCGAGCCCTCGATCGCAAAGAGAGGGTCGAAGAACATGTTTGTTGTTTGAACCTGGAGGGAGGTGTTCGAGGAAACTAGAGCAAGGGCCTTGGCTTTTTAGAGGAGTTGGCCTGAGCCAAGGTGGATGAATGCGATGTCTGGCCCCTCCTTGTGGACGCTGCAGAGGGCATTCTTTTTGATGAAAAATAGAGGTTAGGTCATTTCGTAACATTGTTTCTGGTGCGCGGGGCGTGCCTGCAGGCGGAGAATGTTTTTGTATGTAATATAAGAATTTTTTAAGGCTCTTGTTCCTTTTATACCTTTTTCCTATCGCTGCTCTCAATCGCACAGATCAGTTTTGGAGGTAGTCTCGGAGTTGCACCATAGCTTGAGCTTGGGTAGGTCCTCCGACTCCCATCTGCCTTTACGGGCAGAAGGCGGTAATCCCTCATGCTTCTAGGTTGGAGCAATTTTATGGGTGCGTGGTTCGGGGATTTGCCTTTTCTGCCAATATCGTATTGATAGCGCCGTTTGGGTCATCTCTTCAGGCATATCCGCTATTTAATTTTTCTCGAGTTCCGCCTTCGGGTGTCTCGAGACACATCAGGTGAAGCGGGCAAGCTAAAATAACCTTCGACTAGATGGCCCAATGGTTAAAGCATAACTATTTTGTGACTTTTTTTTGAGGAATATCCCGATCAGGTCGGTGCGAGGGGCTCCTTTTCTTGTAGGAATTGGCCCAAGCTAGGAGGACAGTCGAGGAGCTTGGTTGTCGTTTGCCAAGGCCATAGAAGGCGTATTTTCACAAGTTGTTTTCCTTCCGGTGCGGGGCATAGACTTGACCGTTCTATAGTCGCGAGGTCCCTGCAGAGGGAGAGAGAGCCCTTCGTGCTTGATATATATATATATATATATACACACACACACACACACACACACATGAAAAAGATAGGTTTTTCATTTGTTTGGTACCTTTTTGATTTGGGTGGAGCGAAAGATAGCGGCTCACTTTACTTATTGGGCCGAGTTAGAGAGGGCGCTTGACTGCATAGGCAGTAGCGGGGAATATGCAGATAGGGGGATTTCCGTGGTAAATCGAGCGAGCAGCTTGGATCCTTTTGAGGAGTTTGGATGTGCCAAGGGAGCGAAGTTTGATGCCGAGTTCCAGATATCTTCAGGTTAAGTCTCTGAGTTGTGTCATGGCTCGAGCTCCAATTGGCCTTCAAATTTCTTCCTGTATGCATGGGATGGGGTGATGACTCTTCGTGTTTCTGGACTAAAGCGACTTTATGGGTGAGCGACCCGGAGATTTGCCTTGGCTGTTGTCGTGCTTTTTGAGTATTGGTCGAATTGCCTTCGGATTCGGTCTCTAGGTCGGGATCCTGACTCAGGCTTATCCTACCTTCGAGCCCGTTTGGGCTGGAGATAATTATTTTCATTCTCTGCCTTTGGGCGCTTAGCAATTTTCTTGGAGCTAGTCTCCGAGTTAGGAGATAAGGTCTTTGTGTCGTACCTCAGGGCGTGCTACAATCCTTGGGTCCTATCTCTGAATCGTGTTGTGATTCGAGCTACGATTAGCTTTTGACCCTTTCGGAGGTTCTGGTTGGCGATAGTGACCTTTGCTTCCCGCCTTTAGGCATTTGATGATCTTTTGGGTCCAGTCTCTGAGTCACATTGCGATTCGAGTTATAATTGACCCTTGAATCTTATTTGAGTTTTCAACCAGTGGTGGTAGCCTTTCTGTTGCTTGGTCATCGAGATATTTTAGTATGAGGTCCGAAGGTTTTGCTTGGCCGGTGATAATGGCGCTTATGTTGTTTGGTCGTAGAGACATTTTGATATAGGGCCCCGAGGCTCGCTTAGCTGGCGACAATGGCAATTACGCTGTTTGGTCGTAGAGACCCTTTGATATGAGGCCCGGAGGCTTTGCTTTGTTTAACTATTTTGGATCCGATCTCCGAATAGGGTTATGATTCGAGCTCTCTTTAATCCTCAAGTTGTCAATTTTCAATTTGAGTCCCGGAGGCTTTGCTTAGCTGGAGATAATGGCACTTACGCTGTTTGATGTGAGGCCCAGAGGCTTTTTGTAGGCTTTGTTTCCACTCGTTAAGGTCTTATTGATTATTTTGACAGACGCGTCATCGGTTCTAAAAGAACCTTGATTTTAAGTCGTAATCGACGATGTTTTGAGCACCTCGGAAGGTTCATAGCCCATAGGTCGAGTCGATCGACCCTTTTTTGTTTTAGAGTCAACATGGTCGGGACTCATTTTTTGCCTGTTGAGGGAAGCCTGTGTTTTAACCGATTCTTTCCGAAGTAGATTTGGAGGATTTTTTAGCAATAGTCGGGCATCCCCGAGTCATATTTTTTGGGCTGTAGCAGCCGTTTTGACCGTAGTCGTGTGCATTTGGCTGGGGCCATTTTTGATCTTGAGAGGTAGTTTTAGGCATCCACACCGAGGGTATTCCCTTTAGGGATTCTTACAAATGCAACGTGTAGCCTAAACTGTGGGATTTTTCATGCATGTTGAGGCCTTACAGTTTTGCCATACTTGTTGTGGTCTTACAGTTTCGCCATGCCTGTTGAGGTCTTACAGTTTTGCCATGCCTGTTGAGGTCTTATAGTTTATCATGCCTGTCGATATCTTACAGTTTTAGGGAGAATAGATCTGGTTTTGCTGAGGCTGCCTGTTATGGTCTTACAATTTTGGATTTTCCAGTGCGTGGCGATTGGCGACAATCTCTGAGTCATCGAGTTCACTTGAAGACAGCTTCTTGTGAGCTCGGAGCTATTTTCTAGAGGCTTGGTGAGCCTGGAGTTCTGACCTTGGGGTCGTACAAGTTGTCGAATTTCTCATGGTGAGTCTCCGAATATATCGGATCATTCTAGGCCAAAATACTGCCTTTTGTAGCCTTGGGCCGTACCGCAAGGGTTTTGTGAGCCTGATACCCTGACCCTAGGGCCGCGAGGGTGCCAAATTGATCAAGTCTCCAAGCATTTTAGGACATATTTGATGTAGAGGTTTTTTGCTGAGGATAAGCCGAAATATTTTTTTTCAAAGCGTCGAATGCTTGGAAAATATTCCTTATTGCTTGGAGAAAATATAAATTGTAAATACATGTTGTTCTGTTGTCGTGAGTCTGGTCTATATGGGTGTGACTCTCTTGATTATCCGACGTTCTTGTATGGTCCCATATTGGAAAATAGAGAGAGAGAGATTGTGGACTTGTGTGCATTCCTTTTAATAATCTTGTTGGCGGAACCATCTTACTGATAGAAACCCGATCGAGGAAAGAATGTCTGGTGGTTGCATGGCATTCGCGGATCCTCGAACAGGATCCAGAATCACTGAATGCCTCGGCTACCTTCCTGCGTACAGATTAGAAACAAGAAAAGGAAAAAGGGAAATGATAAAAGGATGTTCCTGGAAGTATGCCTCTCGGCAGTCGTATTCCTCGCCTGGCCAGGCCGGGCCGAAGATGCGAGTGCTCTTACCCTCTGACCTCGTTTGAGGGTGACACCGGTAACGGGCATAAGGAAAGGAAACTCGTTTTGTCTCTTGTAGCCAAATGCTTTGGCTCTGTGTCTGTCATGGAGTTTCACACACTTGGAGGAGTAGGGCCGGGTCGTGTCCCAGGCGACGTATTCGTCGTTTTGTGTACAAAGCGTCTGCATCCTTCGTTACCCGACATATTAGCCCGAGCTCGAGCGGGCCGCTGTCGACGCCCCTTTTTTCATAAAGCGGAATCGGGTTCACGACATTCGAGAAGATAAATCTTATTCCATTTGGGAATTGGGTTTTTGGAGTTTGGAGAGTCGCCACCTAATGATTATAGTGCATTAGGACACTTTTAGAAGAATAAAGATGCAGACCAGAGTTTTGGGTAAGGGCTCAAAATTATCTCGATGGGAAGGTGTTAGGCACCCCACAAGTTCCACTACTGTGGTTACTGGCCATGCTACAATTGTGACTTTGAATGCAAATGTGAATAGACTAACACGTATTGCAAATACAGAGTAAGAAGCATAAAAGGGTTAAAAGTAGTGCTGAAATTCAGGAAGGGAGTAGTTTGGATATAAAGAAATGTGCAAGTAGAGGGAAGAAGTCAAGCAATTAGTGCAAGCAAACCAAAAATCGTGTGAGAAAACAGAAGTTGAAAGTGCTGCAGCTTTTAAAGTTCCGAAAAATAATAAAAGGATAGGAGAGTCCTAGGTTTATACATTGCATGGATCATTCGCACAACACTGGTACCCAATTGTACACATAGTGTTATCGTGTAATCATCATCTATATGTCTACCCTTCCCACCCCGTTAAGGTATTAAAGCGTGGAACGGTATTGTTTACTTATCGCATGCAACTACCCGTCCCAATCCTATCAGTCCTGGGTATTAGGACTTCTGATCCTAAAAGGAAAGAAATGGATGAAGGCCTTTGTGGAGTTTAAAGGAAAAAATTCTAGCGCGACATTCAAAACAAGCATAAAAAAAAGGGAAGAATAAACAAGCAAATAAGACTCAAATAAACCCCAGAAATCAAATAAGCATATAGTTTAGCATGCCTTGACAAATACTGATTTGGTCTTAAATTAAAGTTAAGCAGCGAGTGGACTGGTTCAACATATATATTTAGACAGAAAGTTTGCATTAGGCAACTTGGATACAATTGTCAGAGACTGACCCAATGATTAGTTAACCAACCTTTTGTCTATGTGTTGAATAAAAAGAAACTAGGCAGAGGATCTAGTGATTTAAGGAAAAAGGTGAGAAAGAGTTACCAGTTTGACAGAAATAAATGAATTTCAGACAAGATGCAAATTGATTTTAGAAAAAGAGTTATCAGTTTTAATAGAGAGAAACGAGTTTCAGAATAAGATGTGCAGACTGATTTGAGAAAAAGAGTTATCAGTTTTAATAGAGAGAAACGAGTTTCAGAAAAAGATGTGCCGACTGATTTTAGAAAAAGAGTTACCAGTTGTTTCAGAAAAGATACAGACTGATTAAAAGGTTTACGAGTTTCAGGAAAGTGCAGATTGATTATAGAAAAAGGTTTACTAGTTTTAGCAGGTTTTGGAAAAGAGTTAGAAAATTACCAGTTTTAGTAAAATAGATACGAGTTCTAGCAATTGATACTGTTTTAAAACGAGTGAGGCTGTTAAAAATCGAGATTTCCTATAGGCATGCTTTCTATTCGTTTACTGATTTTAATACCTTTTCTGACATTAACAAAAGTCTTATGCACATGATGTCTATATGCAACCTTATTATTAAAACTACAAACAGTTTGCCTAATGACATTTGTATATGCAGAAATGCAAGAGCCTATAGACATGATCTCTATATGTGTATTTGCGGAAGAATCAGCAATTAACCCCTATAGGCATGGTATCTACCCTTTGTGCATAAAATAAACCCCATCCCATTTTCTACTAAATCCCTATGAGTTTATTACAAACTATTACAGCCCAATAAATCAAACTGGAAATTAAAAGTACATCAAAAGCTAATAGTTAGATCCGAGCAGCCTAATTCAACCTTAATGTTTAATAATATGCGATTAAGCCACTTCCGGGATCCAGATTTCCAAAGCCTTCTCTTTATCCAGGGTGTTTCAAAGTTCCAAGAAATCTCAGGGATTTCCGGCATTACTTACACCCAAGATACCATTAGAATATAAATAGTGCAGTGTGGAAGAGCCAGCTCTCAGGCATCCAAGTTCAGAGGGAGCTCAGGGGGGTCCCAAAGCATGGCTTGCAAGAGAGAGGCAGAACTTAACAGCTAGGAGTAAGTGCAAAGTGAAAGAGAAATTAGGGAGCCATGACAGGTGGTGGACATACCTAGCCACAAATTAGGCCGGCACACCCCTGATCACCTGCTTGGTCAAACACATCAAGAGCAGACCCTTGAAGGTCAGACTAGGGTCTGTACAATGATTAGGACACTGCTAGACCCAAGTCTAAAACTCAAAAAACACATAAAGGAGGGAAAGGGAAGGGGAACTGATTGAGTTTGGGATTCAAAGAATCCAATCCAGAATCATAGACAACAATATTAGAGTGTTGTCATGCCCTGAACTATAACTCACATATAAAGGGGTATTAGGGTTTGAGATTCATAAAGTATCAAATTCATGTCAAGCAACTGACAGGATACATAATACTGAATTACAAAGGAAAGGGGGAACATGTTACAATATGCTAGCAGCAAATGTCAACTAAAGAATTGGACAGAAGTGAACAGAAATAAAACAAATTGTGGTGGAAGAATGTAAACTAACTGAGACATACCAATATAGAAGCAAAAGAGTGCAGGAGAAAGTAGAGCAAACAAAGTCCACAGCAGCCCAAGTAAAAGAGAGAGAGTCTTTTTTTTAAGTGAGATTGACTTGTGAGCTCAGATTGTGTTCTGTGTTCGTGTCTGTTCAAAGAGAAGGGAGGAGAGTATATAGTTTGAAATCAGGCAGGGAACAAGGTAAGAAAATAACCATGCATCAATTAGAATCAATCAGTAGCAGAAAATACCTTTAATTGAGGAATTCAAATTTGAACGGTAAAGGGCAAGAGTTATTTAAGGAAGGAGATCAAGTAAACATATTGTGCATAGCATACAAATAAGGGGTAAATACATAGGGGTTTTAATTAAGGAAAGAAAATTTTGAAATACACAGTCTGTTTAAATAAGGCAAGAACACGGTGAATTAACAGTAAATCAGGGAACCAAGGATTCAAAAATCAACAATGAACCCAACCAGAGATAGGGGAGTCGAAAGGCTAAAGAAAGTTCTCAAATCAGTCAAGGAAAGAATCAATCAACCTTACACAAGGAAGCCTGAAATTAGTCTAAGATTGAAAGTTATTTTAGAGGGACAACCAGCATATATAAAGAGTGCACAACATCAGGCATGTGAGGTTAAACCAATTTAGAGATGAGAACCAGACAAAACACATAGCAGATAAACTCAGAAGAAACATTCAAAAACCTCAAAAGAAACCAAGATTCCTAACATGCAAGTTCTAGAATGTCACAAAAGGTCACAAAGATATGCACACATGGACAAACAGAAACAAGAGGAAACCACGAGCTTTAAGACAAAGGTAGGCAAGAACATGATCAGCAGAACTTTAGAAACAAAATTAAAGCATGAGCTTGAACACATATAGCAAAAAGTAAGTCAAAAACCTAGGCTAGCATGTGAACACAAAATGTAAAATAATCTCTGTAGAAATCCGGTAAGAAACAAGAGAACAACCTCGAACATAATAGGAAACAAAACAACGAGCGTAAACACACATAAGGGAAAGTAAAAGAATCAGAAAACATTTTTAGGAGCCATTTTCAGAAAACCCTAAAATTGATTTGAAGAGTTTTGAAAGAGGAAAGTTGGGGAAAAACTCTAAAATGTTACCAATAGCATAGATCTAGCACAGATCTAAAAGAAAAAATGAAAAGGAACCTCGAATAGGCTAGGGATACTGAGAACCCTGAAGGCCGAGAAAGGCTTGGAAGTCACGAGAACGGATCTGAGTTGATGAAGGTAGAATCCAAGCTCAAGAGTCCAAGATACGCCGGAGCAAGGCCGAAAACGGTCAAAGAATCTCGAATCGACCAAGGTCTGGTTGAAGACCCTTGAGGTCTAGCCTTGAATCTTCAGTGAGCAGGCGTGTGGGAGCAGTAGGTGGTGAGTAAAGGTCATCCATGGTTAGATTAGCCATGGATTCCGGTGATTTAAGGTCGAAGAGGGGATAGGCGGCTATTAGGGTTTTAGGTGGGTGAGAGCATTTGAGAGAGATGAGGGATTAGAGGCGGCGGTCTTTGAGAGAATGGGGAGGGTTTGGGGGGTCGTTGGGAATTAATTAAGGTAAGGGGGAGCCTGGGCCGTTGATCAAAATGATCTACGACTCAGATTAAAAGGGACACGGGCCGGTTCGGGCAATTGGGTAAGGGGTCGAGTTGGAATAGTAGGTGGGCTGGGCAATTTGGGCTTGAATTTGGGGGGGTGAATTGGGGTGCAAAAATAGGCTGAAATTGAAATACAATTGAGGCTAAATAGTAAATAACCACTTTTCCCATTTTTATTTTATAAAATAGCAATAATGATTCTAAAAACAAATTACGAGTACTGGGTAAACAAATATTATATAATCAATAGTTTAAAAATGCTAGGATTGATTTTATAATTATAAAATGCTATCAATTATGAAAATAGGCTATAATTGCAATTATATGCAATTTAGCTTTAAAAATGCCGAATGAATTTGTAAAAAATGTGAAAAAATCACCTTAATATTTTGGTGTGAATGTGAGAATGAAATAAATTATTCACCAAGAGTGATAATTTTGGGAAAAATTATTGGATTTTGTTGTATCAAAATAGGCAACAAATTGGTTTTAAAAAATCATTAAAAATTTGGTAAAGTACCAAAACTCTTGGGTGTGCTCATATATGCACATATATGTTATTTTGAAAGTATTTTGGGTATAAAAATACTTAGGGAAAAATTGGGTATCAACAGCTGCCCCTCTATACACGGGAAAGATGAAAGAGTTATCGGGTAAAGATATGATGGCCAATTTTGACCGAAAGTGGCGATTTGAAAAGAATTTGACCGGGCTCTGGTTTCTGAGCGGCCTACATATCTCTAGTTTTACAGGAATCAGGCCGTATGTAGTTCAAGAACCATTGACGGAACATGCCGATGGAGATTCAGAAGAGACGGGTACGATGTTTTAGGGGGGAGGCGAGAGGTATTTTGAAGCTGATCGGTTGCGATAACCGGAGCGGGATCGCTCCTGCTAAGACGGCCGTTGCTAACTGGTGTACCTGCAAGTGAGCAATATAGGCGTATATTGTGCATAAACTTAAATGTGATGCATGTTCCCATTGGACCATGAATGCTGTCTTCGGACGGTTAGGATGACGTCCTCAAACCATGATGTCCTTGGCTATGAAGTGCAAAATTAAGGGATTCGCAAGCTATGAGATGACGTTTTCGGGCCATGAAGATGGTGCCTCCAAACCATGAAGCCTTTGAATAATGATGTGCAGGATATAAAGTGGGGTCCTCAAGCCATGGCATGGTGTTCCCGGGCTATGAGGATGATGCCTCCGAACGATGACGCCTTCAGATAGTTTGGCAATATTTCAGCCCATGAAATGCAAGATTTGGCGGTATGTCAGCCGATGCAAAAACGTAAATAGCGATATTTCAGCCGACAAAAATTTAAATAAAGCAGCGATATTTTAGCTGATGCAAAAAATGTAAATGACGATATTTCAGCTGACAGAAAAATAAAACAGGCGATGTTTCAGCCGATGCAATAAATGTGAATGGCGATATTTCAACCGACAGAAAAATAAAACAGGTGATGTTTCAGCCGATGCAAAAAATGTAAATGGCGATATTTCAGCCGACAGAAAAATAAAACAAGCGATGTTTCAGCCGATGCAAAAATGTACATGGTGATATTTCAGCCGACAGAACTTTAAATAAAGCGACGATGTTTTAGTCGACGTAAAAGTAAAATGGCGATATTTCAACTGACAGAAAGTATAGGTATAGATGATGATGGATATTTAAATATGAACTGGCAATCTTTCAGCTGATGTAGAATTTAAATAAAGTTTGGCGATATTTCAGCCGATTGCAAGACATAAGTAAAAGATGTCGATATTTCAGCCATGCAAGAGAAATAAAGTGGCGATATTTCAGCCATGCAAATGGAGACAACGCTTAGTCTCGGAAAGCAGAAAGGTAGCCTTATGCAGATAATGTAGGACGGAGACAACGCTTAGTCTCGGAAGACAGAAAGGTAGCCTTATGCAATGCAGATGGAGAAAACGCTTAGTCTCGGAAGGCATAAATGTAGCCTTATGCAGATAATGCAGGATGGAGACAACGCTTAGTCTCGGAAGGCAGAAATGTAGCCTTATGCAATGCAGATGGAGACAATGCTTAGTCTCGGAAGGCAAAAAGGTAGCCTTATGCAGATAATGCAGGATGGAGACAACGCTTAGTCTCGGAAGGCAGAAAAGTAGCCTTATGCAATAAGATAAAAGCGAATAGTAAGAACAAAAATTCTTAGCTGATAGCTAATCGTAATATTGCGGCTGTTGGGGCCATTGCGTGCGGATAGCAAGTGCAAATAGGCGCGACTGTTCGATGCGGTTGCGTAACATGTTTGGTAACTTTGTGACTTGGGTGCCTAAATTCAAAGAAAATCGTGAGTTTTGTAAAGGGGAAAGGTTAGTTCACTCTTCCGTGGCTTCCGTCGTCGTGCATCATTGGGGTAGCGTCGCTAAACAACAGCTATCATAGTTATGTATGATTTAACAAATATAACATAAGTAGAAAATTGTTTTATTTAAATGAATCAACGACTGCGACGTGGTTCAAAGCATTGCAACCTTTCTTTTTCCGGAATTTTGAGGGTCCTCCTCAAAATTCTGCCCCAATTTACTAGGTTGTCACTTCTAACGGCTGCGCTGAATGACTGAAGAATCAACTTTGAAATTTTGAGGGTCCTCCTCAAAATTCTTCCCCAGTTTACTAAGGTGACATCCCTGGCGATGAGTGGCTAAAGACTAACTTCGGAATTTTGAGGGTCCTCTTCAAAATTCTGCCCCAGTTCCTATAGTAGGGGGAAATCAAAAATTTATTAAATTATGACCGAACCCATAGGGCTGCCTACGTATCCCCTCTTAAACGGGAATCAGGTCAGGCATAGTTCAAATTACATCATAAAGAAATCATAGGTGATTACACATAATATCGTTTCACTACAACTGAATTGATTGGCTTTTGCCAGACTTCTCCGTCCATTTCTGCAAGAATAAGGACTCTTCCAGTTAGAACCCGATGAACCATGTACGGTCTTTGCCAGTTGGGAGAGAATTTTCCCTTGGCTTCGTCTTGATATGGGAATATTTTCTTCAGCACTAACTGCCCTGGTGTAAATTTCCTTGGCTTAACTCTTTTGTTGAAGGCTCTGGACATTCTGTTCTGATACAACTGACCGTGGCAAACTGCATTTATCCTTTTCCCATCTATAAGGGCTAACTGCTCGTAGCGACCTTTTGCCCATTCTTCGTCGTCCAACTCTGCTTCTTGTATGATCCTCAAGGAAGGAATCTCTAATTCGACGGGGATGACTGCCTCTATACCATAAACTAGCATGTAGGGAGTTGCCTCGGTCGATGTGCGGACCGTGGTGCGGTATCCTAGTAAGGTGAATAATAACTTCTCATGCCATTGTTTGTGACTTTCGACCATCTTTATTAGTATCTTCTTGAAATTCTTGTTGGCTGCTTCTATAGCTCCATTCATCTGAGGCATGTAGGCTGTAGAATTCTTGTGTTTAATCTTGAATGCCTCGCACATTGCTTTCATTAAATTGCTGTTGAGATTGGAACCATTACCGGTGATGATTGATACCGGAATTCCAAATCGGCACACAATACGGCCACGAACGAAATCCGCCACAACTTTCTTAGTCACTGCCTTGTATGACGCTGCTTCAACCCATTTGGTAAAATAATCAATTGCCACCAAGATAAACCTGTGCCCGTTTGATGCAGCAGGCTCAATAGGTCCAATGACATCCATTCCCCTGGCAGCAAATGGCCACGATGAGCTTGTTGAAGTAAGCTCATTTGGAGGCACCTTTATCATGTCTGCATGTATCTGACAGCGATGGAACTTGCGAATGTACTGGATACAGTCTGTTTCCATAGTCATCCAAAAATACCCTGCTCGGAGTATCTTCTTTGCTAAGACAAAACCATTCGTGTGCGGCCTGCATGTCCCTGCGTGCACTTCGTCCAATAGTCTGGATGCTTATTTTGCTTCGACACACCTTGGAAAACCCAGATCGGCAGTCCTCTTGTACAGGATTCCTCCTCTGTGAAAGAAGTTGTTGGATAATCTTCGAAGTGTGCGCTTTTGAGTAGCGTTGGAAAGTTCTGGATATTCTCTTATTGTCAAGTATTCTTTAATGTCGTGGAACCATGGTTTTCCGTCCACTTCTTCCTCAACGTGAGCACAATAAGCTGGCTGATCAGAAATCTTTACTGGGATGGGATAAATGAAATTCGTATCTGGATGCTGGATCATGAATGATAAAGTAGCTAATGCGTTAGCGAACTCGTTCTGGACCCTGGGGACGTGCTGAAATTCTGTCTTTGTGAATCTTTTCCTCAACTCCTGTATGTGATGTAGGTAGGGAAGTATCTTAGAGTTTTTGGTGGCCCATTCTTCTCGAACTTGATGTATGAGCAGTTCTGAGTCCCCGATCACTAATAACTCTTGAATGTTCATGTCAATGGCCAGCTTGAGCCCCAGGATGCAGGCTTCGTATTCGGCCATATTATTTGTGCAAAGGAACCTGAGCTTGGCGGATACCGGGTAGTGCTGGCTGGTTTCTGATACTAGGACTGCTCCTATGCCAACTCCTTTGAAATTTGCGACTCCGTCGAAAAACAACCTCCAACCATCGTAGGATTCTACAATATCTTCTCCTACAAAGGACACTTCTTCATCAGGAAAATAAGTTTTTTGGGGTTTGTATTCTCCTTCAATAGGGTTCTCGGTAAGGTGATCTGTTGTGGCTTGGCCCTTGATTGCTTTCTGAGTCACGTAAACAATGTTGAATTCACTCAACAAGATTTGCCACTTAGCGAGCTTGCCAGTGGGCATGGGCTTCTAGAAGATATACTTCAACGGGTCCATCATGGATATGAGATAAGTAGTGTAGGAACAGAAATAATGCCTCAATTTATGAGCTATCCAAGTCAGGGCACAACAGGTGCGCTCCAATAGAGAATACCGGGTCTCGTACGGGGTGAACTTCTTACTGACATAGTAGATGGATTGCTCCTTCCTCCCTGTTTCATAATGTTGCCCAGAACACAACCGAATGCTCTATCCAAAACCGCGAGAAAAAGTAATAGAGGCCTCCCTGGTTCGGGCGGAACTAAGACTGGTGGCGTTGACAGGTATTCCTTGATTCTGTCGAAGGCTTTCTGACAATTGTTGGTCCATCTAGTAGCAGCGTCTTTCTTCAGCATTTTAAAGATGGGTTCACAAATGACTGTGGACTGGGCTATGAACCGGCTAATATATTTGAGTCTTCCCAAGAAACTCATCACGTCCTTCTTGTTCTTTGGCAGTGGCAATTCTTGAATGGCTTTGACCTTTGACGGATCCAATTTAATCCCTCGACTGCTCACGATGAAACCCAATAGTTTTCCTGCAGGAACCCCAAATGCACACTTGGCGAGTGGACTGATTCAATACATATATTTAGACAGAAAGTCTACATTAGGCAACTCGGATACAGTTGTCAAAGACTGACCCAATGATTAGTTAACCAACCTTTTGTCTATGTGTTGAATAAAAAGAAACTAGGCAAATGATTTACTGATTTTAGGAAAAAGGTGCAAAAGAGTTACCAGTTTGATAGAAATAAATGAATTTCAGACAAGATGCAAATTGATTTTAGAAAAAGAGTTATCAGTTTTAACAGAAAGAAACGAGTTTCAGAAAAAGATGTGCAGACTGATTTTAGAAAAAGAGTTATCAGTTTTAACAGAGAGAAACGAGTTTCAGAAAAAGATGTGTAGACTGATTTTAGAAAAAGAGTTACCAGTTGTTTCAGAAAAGATACACACTGATTAAAAGGTTTACGAGTTTCAGGAAAGTGCAGATTGATTATAGAAAAAGGTTTACCAATTTTAGCAGGTTTCAGAAAAGAGGTAGTAAATAGATACGAGTTCCACCAATTGGTACTGTTTTAAAATGAATGAGGCTGTTAAAAATTGAGATTTCCTATAGGCATGCTTTCTATTCGTTTACTGATTTTAATACCTTTTCAAACATTAACAAAAGTCTTATGCACATGATGTCTATATGCAACCTTATTATTAAACCTATAAACGGTTTGCCTAATGACATTTGTATATGAAGAAATGCAAGGGCCTATAGACATGATCTCTATATGTGTATTTGCGGAAGAATAAGAAATTAACCCCTATAAGCATGGTATCTACCCTTTGTGCATAAAATAAACCCCATCCCATTTTTCTACTAAATCCCCATGAGTTTATTACAAACTATTACCGCCCAATAAATCAAACTGAAAATTAAAAGTACATCAAAAGCTAACAGCTAGATCTGAGCAGCCTAATTCAACCTGAATGTTTAATAATATGCCACTGAGCCACTTTCGGGATCCAGATTTCCAAAGCCTTCTCTTTATCCTGGGTGTTTCAAAGTTCCAAGGAATCTCAGGGATTCCCGGCATTGCTTACACCCAAGATACCATTAGAATAGAAATAGTGCAGTGTGGAAGAGCCAGCTCTCAGGCATCCAAGTTCAGATGGAGCTCGGGGGGTCCCAAAGAATGGCTTACAAGAGAGGGGGAGAACTTAATAGCTAGGAGTAAGTGCAAAGTGAAAGGGGAATTGGGGAGCCATGACAGGTGGTGGACATACCTTGCCATAAAGTAGGCTGGCACACCCCTGATCACCTGCTTGGTCAACACATCAAGAGTAGACCCTTGAAGGTCAGATCAGGGTCTGGACAGTGATTAGAACACTGCCAGACCCAAGTCTAAAGCTCAAAAAACACATAAATGAGGGAAAGGGAAGGGGAACTGATTGAGTTTGGGATTCAAAAAATCCAATCCAAAATCACGGACAACAATATTAGAGTGTTGTCATGCCCTGAACTATAACTCACATATAAAGGGGTATGAGGGTTTGGGATTCATAAAGTATCAAATTCATTACAAGCAACTGATAGGATACATAATACTGAATTACAAAGGAAAAGGGGAACATGTTACAATATGCTAGCATCAAATGTCAACTAAAGAATTGGACAGAAGTGAACAGAAATAAAACACATTGTGGTGGAAGCATGTAAACTAACTGAGACATACCAGTATAGAAGCAAAAGAGTGCAGGAGAAAGTAGAGCAAACAAAGTCCACAACAGCACAAGTAAAAGAGAGAGAGTCTTTTTTTTTAAGTGAGAGTGACTTGTGAACTCAGATTGTGTTCTCTGTTCGTGTGTGTTCAAAGAGAAGGGAGCAGAGTATTTATAGTTTGAAATCAGGCAGGGAACAAGGTAAGAAAATAACCATGCATCAATTAGAATCAATCAGTAGCAGAAAAAACCTTTAATTGAGGAATTCAAATTTGAATGGTAAAGGGCAAGATTTATTTAAGGAAGGAGATCGAGTAAACAAATTGTGCATAGCATACAAATAAGGGGTAAATACATAGGGGTTTTAATTAAGGAAAAAATATTTTGAAATACACGGTCAGTTTAAATAAGGCAAGAACATGGTGAATCAATAGTAAGTCAGGGAACCAAGGATTCAAAAAATCAACAATGAACCCGGCCAGAAATAGGGGAGTCGAAAGGCTAAAGAAAGTTCTCAAATTAGTCAAGGAAAGAATAAATCAACCTTACACAAGGAAGCCTGAAATTAGTCTAAGATTGAAAGTTATTTTAGAGGGACAACCAGCGTATATAAAGAGTGCACAACATCATGCATATGAGGTTAAACCAATTTATAGATAAGAACTAGGCAAAACACATAGCAGATAACCTCAGAAGAAACATTCAGAAACCTCAAAAGAAACCAAGATTCCCGACATGCAAGTTCTAGAATGTCACAAAAGGTCACAGAGATATGCAGACATGAACAAACAGAAACAAGAAGAAACCACAAGCGTTAAGACAAAGGTAGGCAAGAACATGATCAGTGGAACTTTAGAAACAAAATTAAAGCATGAGCTTGAACACATATAGCAAAAAGTAAGTCAACAACTAGGATAGCATGGGAACAGAGAATGTAAAAGAATCTCTATAGAAATCCGGTAAGAAACAAGAGAACAACCTCGAACATAATAGGAAATAAAACAACGAGCATAAAAACACATATGGGAAAGTAAAAGAATCAGAAAACATTTTAGGAGCCCTTTTCAGAAAACCCTAAAATTAGATTTGAACAGTTTTGAAAGAGGAAATTTGGGGAAAAACTCTAAAATGTTACCAACAACACAAATCTAGCACAGATCTAAAAGAATAAACGAAAAGGAACCTCGAATAGGCTAGGGCTTCTGAGAACCCTAAAGGACGAGAAAGGCTTTGAAGTCACGAGAACAGATCTGAGTTGATAAGGTCGAATCCAGGCTCAAGAGGCCAAGATATGCCGGAGCAAGGCTGAAAATGGCCAAAGAATCTCGAATCGACCAAGGTCTAGATGAAGACCCTTGAGGTCTAGCCTTGAATCTTCAGTGAGCAGGCATGTGGGAGCAGTAGGTGGTGAATAGAGGTCATCCATGGTTAGATTAGCCATGGATTCCGGTGATTTGAGGTCGAAGAGGGGATAGGCGGCTATTAGGGTTTTAGGTGGGTGAGAGTGTTTGAGAGAGACGAGGGATTAGAGGCGGCGATCTTTGAGAAAATGGGGAGGGTTTGGGGGGTCGTTGGGAATTAATTAAGGTAAGGAGGAGCCTGGGCCGTTGATCAAAAGGATCGACAACTCAGATTAAAAGGGACACGGGCCAGTTCGGGTGATTGGGTCAGGGGTCGAGTTGGAATGGTAGGTGGGCTGGGCAATTTGGGCTTGAATTTGGGGGGTGAATTGGGGTGCAAAAATAGGCTGAAATTGAAATACAATTGAGGTTAAATAGTAAATAACCACTTTTCCCATTTTTATTTTATAAAATAGCAATAATGATTCTAAAAACAAATTACGAGTACTGGGTAAAAAAATATTATATAATCAATAGTTTAAAAATGCTAGGATTTATTTTATAATTATAAAATGCTATCAATTACAAAAATAGGCTATAATTGCAATTATACGCAATTTAGCTTTAAAAATGCCAAATGAATTTGTAAAAAATGTGAAAAAATCACCTTAATTATATTTTGGTGTGAATGTGAGAATGAAATAAATTATTCACCAAGAGTGATAATTTTGGGAATAATTATTGGATTTTGTTGTATCAAATTATGCAACAAATTGGTTTTAAAAAATCATTAAAAATTTGGTAAAGTACCAAAACCCTTGGGTGTGCTCATATATGCACATATATGTTATTTTGAAAGTATTTTGGGTATAATAATTATTAGGGAAAAATTGGGTATCAACAGCCGCGCAGGGGGAGCAATTTGGATGTTGTGGCAACTGCCATTGGGGACATATTAGCGGTCTGGCACGAGGGCGACATTGGTCCAGACTGTCCTATTGGCTTTGGCCCGACATTGTTGGTACAATTTTGGCTGATATACCTATAGTCATTACTATATGTTTTATTTGAAAATGAGCTCGAACGAAAGAAAGGATTACCAATAGGTTAATGCGATGCCGAGGTGGAGCCTTAGCGTCCTTTTTCCTTGAGCGAGAGGGTGTCCTCTGGGAGTACTCCCCGAGATCGTCCCTTTCTGGAAACATGCACTTGCATTCTACGTGCTACGGATCTTAGCGGGGTGCCGCCATCCTTTAACGGTTGTGACGATATGCCTCATCTTGCCAGCTCTGTTTTGTTCGATTTCCCCTTGTCCGTTGAGCTAGATCGAGGTTCGCTTGCTTGGTGATACTTTGTGGTCACCTTTGGTGGATAGTGTAGTTGCTTCTCTCTTGGATCTATAACTTTGAACATTTCGTGACTCTCGTGGTGGGCTACAGTTTCCTTGGAGGGATTTTGGTCGAAAAGGTCTGAGCCAACTAGAGTTTTCGGCTTTACTTATGGTGTCCATTATGCTTGGAAATGCAACGTTGAAATCGAACTTTATTGAGTGAGGTTTCCCTGCTGGTTGCATTTCGTTGAATCTGGTATCATTGGAGGTTCCTTGAAGGTGTCGTCTTCGGGCCACCGCCTTGTTATTGCGAGATGCGCTGTGCCTCAGATCGTTTCTTCTGTTCGCACCATGTAGATGATGACTTCGTTCATTTAGTATTGGATTCTCTGTTGGGGATCTTCCTGGATACGCCGATCTAACGGGGGTCTCTCGAAGGCTATCAGCGGCTTTGACTTGGGTCCGATGTTGGTTGCTGGTATATAACCAAGCCTCGACTGGATATTCAGCTGTGCGTCGCTCGAATTGCTCTAGAGCTGCCAGTTATGCTTTGTTTGGGTTTTGGGTGAAGGCCCGTGCCACCCTACTATTCGGGACCAGGAGTAGTCTCATTTATCTTATCGGATAGTGGGGCACGGCTTCCCGTGATATTTTATTTCTTCTTCTTCTCTCGGCCTTTGGTGCGTTGAGCTCTTCTGGCATTATTTTGATGGCGTTGGCGCGTGCTTCCATGGATCACGATAGTATGGTGAGCGAGTTCCCAAGATCGGGTGTTGAATAATGATGTTGTGTCGTGGGTTCTTCCGGCGGAATTTATTCAAATCTACTCATCGAGGCAAGCCCGAGTTCTCCATTTTACGGGTCGTCGTTCCTGAACGGGCATGCGTGAGTGGTGATGTACCTGTGAGGACTTGGGGTCTTGTCATCCCTAGGCAATTTTGTTGTTTCTGACTTCCGCAAAATGAGTCCTGGGGCCGTATGCCCAGGAGATGGTTGCTGTAGGAGTTTCGCGATCGTGATTCGATCTTTTTGATAATGTCCTCTAGCATCCTTACCGTTACAGGATTTGTTGGTTCGTTGTTACCCGATACCTTGGATACTGGCTCGGGGCGAGTAGATATTTTGGGTGCTATCGTGCCAAGATTCTTCGGGTGGCTTTGCAGCTAAGACATAGCCAAACGTTGTTCCTGCAACATTTCAAAAATAACACAAAGATCAACTTCCCGTTCTACCGGGGCTGGGTCTTTTCGGGTTTTCTATCGGTTAGCGTGTTGTGTGCCGCTGTCGAAGTGCAAGACTTCGTTACCCCATTGTGCAGTATATGAATCTGTATCCACTCGGACCAATCTAGATACGTTACCGGGGTCCTGCGGTGTCGCGCCAACCGTCAGGATGACCACATTGTTTTCCTTGCGATTTATGGGGTTATTGTCCTCGATTTCCCTTATCGAGTTGACCATTAACCTGAAATCGAAAGGTCTCGGGCAAGAAAAAGTGAGAGATATTGTGCATTTAAGTGATGAAACTAGCAAGAAAATAATCGCTATTATTTTTAGCCCCACGGTGGGTGCCAAACTGTTTATCTTGAAAATGGTAACAACAATTAAATTTGTAAATGAGATTCTCAAAATGCGTGATCTATTCCCGAGCTAGTTTGAAAGGGTCATTAGTGCTAAACATGGTGTAAAACAGTAAAGATCGAGCTACCAAAGCGATAATCGAACCAATAAGGGATGCTCCCAGGCTTAGGATAAGACAATAGATACCTCGGGGCCATGCCTCGAGCCTACCTCGGGCCTATAAAAAGGTAACCTTATCGAGGGTAATCGGGAAGTAGATAATAGATAAGTATATGCATATAAGGCTTTATACCATCAATCTTGAGCTAAATGATGAAGAACAATAAAATGATAGGGTGACGTCGGGGTCGAAGAACATTGATAATTTAGAAGAAAGAGAGAAAGATATTATTGCTTGTTGGAGAAGTGGAGGAACATCCTTCTTTACAAGGTGGGGTGAGTCCCCCTTATATAGGCGAGGGGACTCGATAAAATATGCATATATTATTTACCAGAGTAGAAAGATGGGATGGCCTATTTCTCGTCGTCTCAGTAGGGTACAGATAGATCGGCCCTGTCAGGTGTCGCCATGCGCTCCGGAGTCATCTTCTCTTACCCTGATCTTGAGCCCTGCTTTTTTGATTTAGACCTCGATGATCCCGAAGGTCGAGGACTCGATCATAGCCTTCTATCCTCGGGGTCTCGAGGGAGGCTTCCAAAACTATCTTGATAGCGAAAATCAAGTCTTCTGATTTTTACCGCGTACACTAATACTTCTAAACTTGGTTACTGAGGGTATGAACCCCTGAATGTACGTGTTATATGTTTGGTGTTAAGGTAACATACATGCTAGGTGACGGGCTTGTGGGCGTGAACCATGTGAATTATGACTTGATTGATTCTGTGGTATTGTGTAATGACCAATTTTGTGTCTATCTAGGAAATTTCTACGTGCTAGAGTAACTGAGCTGTAATCTATGTTAGAAACCATAATTAGGATATATACTTATCCTGTTGGGACCTACTGAGGTCATTTCTATTGTTGAGTTATTTGCTTAAATTGCAATTGCATACTCAGTCATTCTTATTCATTGCATGTCCCATCTCAGTCTCTATTATCATTTGTCTCACATCATATTATAATTATTTGGGCCGATTTGCATGAGATTTGTGAGTCCGAGAGACTGGAGAGATTGATGACTGAGTGAGGCCGAGGGCCTGACTGTGAGAATGTTTACGGGATCGGGGCTGCACGCCGCCACATGCTTTATTGATTCATGCTCTGATTGGCTAATATTAGCGCTTGGGCAGGATCCGGCTCTCCGTAGTCAAACTTACCAACAGTGAGCATAGGTACCTAATGAGTGCGAGTGCCGAGAGTGAGTGCCGAATGACTGGGAGGACTGAGTGGTTGTGAGGACTGAGTGATTGGGAGGACTGAGCGAATTGATACTCCGAGAGTATGCATATGATTTTATCACCGTGTCGTATTGCATTTGACACGCACACTTGACATACAAGCATAGAAATGCATTTTCTCATGCTGTATGGTATTGCGCCATTCATGACTTCTCATGCTCATTAACATGTTGGAATATAGATATACTTTCCTCATGCCATCTGATAATAAAATATATTATTTGTAGTTGAAAGTGTTTGGGGAAAATCCTAGTCTTTCAGATTTACTCCTATTTTGGTAATTTTGGTGAATGATTCGGGATTTTACTGTTATTCTTGAAAAAAAATGCCTTTTTTTTTGGAACTATGAACTAGCTGAGCATTATATCTTATGATTTTTTACCTGTACCGCTTTGGTTATATTGTTATGAGTTGTTCCTGGCTATTAGTGTTGGAATCTGACATTTTTTTCAACCTCATCACTACTTTTTACCTAAAGTTAGATTTTTTACTTATTGCGTACATGAGATCTATTGTACTCATACTAAACTTCTGCACCTTGCATGCAGATTTTGGGTGCTGATGTTGCTATGTATGCGGGAGCTGGCATTGAAGACGTACCTCATTCCGGTCATAGATGCCACTTGTTCTTGGTAGGTTTAGAATTATTAATATGTTCATATATAGTTCAAACAGATGATGTATATATTTCATACTAGCTTTGTAAACTCTAAATCTTAGAAGCTCATGATTTGTACTACTAGTATTTGGGAATTTCTTATATAAATGTTTAGTATATTATCATTATATCGCTCAGTAAATCTTATTTGAATTGGATTGTTATTAGTTGGCTTACCTAGTAGGTTGGGTTAGGTGCCATCATGACTAGTTGGATTTTTGGTTCGTCGCAAGTTGGTATCAGAGCTCTAGGTTTGTAGGTTCTGCGAGTCATGAGCAAGTTCATAATAGAGCCTTGCAGATCGGTATGATGATGTCCATACCTATCTTCAAGATGCTATAGGGCATTTAGGTTAAATTTCTCATCTTTCTAACTCGTATGTGCATGTGGGCGGCCGGTATCAACTGTACATCGATAGCTTGTGGATTTTATAGATGAGGTGCGAGATGTATTTTTTGTGTGATAAGGACGGGCTAGTTTGGAGAACCTGAGTCCAGGTTTTAACTGTAGCTTGAGCACGGTGATTTTGGTTGTGTGAGCACGTGCATTTTGACTTATATGTCTGATAGTGTCCCTATAAGTTGATTTGTAGTTCGATGAGTGGTTGTATGGCTATATGATAATTATGATGTGATTGCGAGATGTGTTCGGATGGTTCGAATGTGTTGAGAAGAGTTTGTTTGAGATGCGAAAAGGGCTATTAGGTGCTTGATTTTCATCTTAATTTGACGTATAGTCTTGAGTTATGAGTGTGTTGAAGGATCTTTCACATTGTTTAATTGTGGGACGAATCAAATTCTCATGTCTTGTTGATGAGTCCAAAATCAGGAAGGAATAAGTGATTGCGTAGTAACTGTGGTTGCGAAAGGGTAAAGAAAGATGCCAATTTGAGGCTAAGTAGGTGCGTTATACTAGTGGTAAAGAAAGATGCCAATTTGAGGCCAATTTGCATAGTAACGGATGTGTGATCCTTATAATATTGTATGGAGAGTTCCTTTTCTACTAGTGGGTTATAGGTGTTGCTATTTGAGTTTGGATTGGTTGAGAAAGTTGATCTGACCGTCACGAGGATGAATGCAAGCTTAACAGATAATTTGAGGTATTTTATGGCTGGTGCTACATGATCTTATGAAGGATTTAGTTGAATCTCACTACGGTATTATGGTAGGAATTGAGTATGGGCATTGTGAGTTATCAAATATTTTGATCTATGGCTTTGAGCCAAGTGGGGGAGTCTGATATCAGTGATTTGGTTGCATGTTATGTGTTGGACTGGTTTCGATTTGAGGCACACTTGTGAATCAATTATGACTTGCAGAGGTTGAGTTCGAGGATGACTCAAGTATGGGAATTTCTGGATGAGGGTTATATTACACTTTATGGGTATATTGAAATCATAGAATGATTTGAGTTTTTATTCGTGATAAATGTAGTGCGCACAGAGTAGGAGTTTACTCGATTGTATTAAGGCGAAGTTACTTCTTGGGTGTTGTTGTGCTAATGGGGCACATGTTGTTCGGCCTGCTGAGGTAGTGCAATTGAGATTTGAATAGAGTGTATGACTCTTGAGTAGGTTCTAATAAATTCAATATTTATATGTACAAATTGATAATTTTTCAGATTTGTATATGGATAGTATCTGAGATTTACATTGGATGGTGTCAAGACTCGCAGTAGTTCTATATCACTATGGATTCTACATTTTATTACCAAGAAGGTGAAGTTAACGATTTTAGATTCACATAAGGTCTCTTTAGAGTGCGTGTCTCAGTTGTGGCACTTTTGGGGTGCTTAAAAGGGAATACAATGGCTTATGGGCCTTAGGGTGAAGTGGTTTTATGCTAGGATCTCTTGTGGTGAGTTGTGGGTAAGGATCTTGGTGTTCTGGCAAGGAGAAGTGTCAACTTGAGGGTAACACGGAAGGAACTCCAAAAAATAGGACACCTTGGTAGTAGGTTGGGACATCACAATAATGGGTATGCTCGGTTCTTTTGATACTTATGATATGGTGAGTCTCTACAGGTGTCTTGTGGCGATGCTCTAGGGTTTGGTGACCTGCGTGACTTGGTCGAGTTAGAGAGATTAAGTTCTGATAGCTTGGTTATGTTCAAATAGTTTTCAAAGTGCTCTCGATGGTTTCTACCATGATTTGAGATGGATATTTCCTACTAGCATGAGGAGCATGTTGTGCATTATGATTTTCCACTAGGATGGGTCACGTGAAAGGTTCTCGATTAATTGAGTTTGTAGTTTTCTAGTGAATTAGATGATAATGAGGTTCTCGTGCTTTAATACAGTGGCCTAATAGAGGTGGGCGTGGTGTGAAATTGGGATTCCTCTGTGCAAGTATATGTTTCAGTTCCAAAAGGAAGATCATGAGTTTATGTAGCACAAACGATTTTAGATGTTGGCACTAATTGGTATTACTTGAGAAAAGCGTACATTTAGAAAGGGCACTCTGTTTTGACTTAACGATGCTTTATTGGTATTACGGTATTTTCCTGGTTGATCGACTGCTGATATTTAAATTTTTACTATGTGGCACGAAAGAATTATAGAAGTATTCCTCGTAAAATGATCGTGTATGAGAGGTGTTAGACATTTGAGTGGTGGTGTTGGAATCAAATATGGTGATTCATCTATTCTATGAATTTGGAGACTGGGAGTTCTCAGAAACAGATTGTTTGTGGTTGTGGACTGCGAAGATGTGGCTAAAGCTAGCCAGATGATAATATGTGTTATGGTTAGGTCATTGTGGACTTTCGGAGAGTTATTTATCTATTTGTGGATGACCAGGTTTAATTTGGGGGCTCATCGGTAGGCCTAATGAGGATGTGTATCCTACACTAGGTCAGATTGGTTAACTCAGCATGATTAATGTTGAGGAGTGAGCCATTCAGTTAGAGTTGAGGTTGTTCATGTCTTGACATGTTCTATGAGCTACTCTTCTATGCTATGAGCGGTTGTGATTTATTGGTTATATGCACACATGGTGTAGTTCTGTTTGGGTCTTATAACGGAATTCGAGCGGAATGGTTTATTAGGGTGTGGAATGGTTGATTGTGTCTTGGTTATGGCCTTTTCCGGTTGTGGTATATGATTTTGTTTGCTTTTCCATGGTTATAGCCATGAAATTTGTATACTTGACATCAAATTGCTTGTGGTTGTTGATTTTGAGCATTGTGGCATAAGGTATTTCATATGGACTGGTGTTTGGATAGGGTCACACATTGCAGCAAAGTTATGTTGGGATATGATCCTATGTGTTAGATTCGTGTATCTTGGTTCTACTATGTGTGATGGGCTCATAGAATTGCAGTTATGGTGGCACTTGTTGAACTTGCGGGATGGTTCTCTCGTTTAAGTCATTTAACATACTTGAGTACATTTGAATTTTTGCTTATTGGTTCACGGATTATGCAGTTTGTGATTCTAGATAGTAATGGCTTTACGTGTTAGTAGAGTAGCTTGTACTTGATGAGATGGAGTCTTTGGGCCTGAAGTGATTTCTATTGAATTCGATTGCGGTATGTTTGGAAGGATAATATCGAAAGCCAGCTTAGAAATTAGCTATAGTTATTGTAGAAGAAGGGAGAGTTCCATGACGTTTTGATATGATGAGTGGATATGAGACTCTATGTTTTTCTTTCATCATCTGCAGTTTACAAAGGTTTCGAACGAGGTTTTATTTGATATATAGTTTATCACCGGTTTCAGGTTTGTTTCGAGCAGTTATTTTGGTCGGAAATTATTGCTATGAGTATGTGAGTTATGTGGTATATCATATGATTACATGTGGGGTTATGGTTAGGGCTTGAGATATCTTGTTAAGACTTATATAGTGTATGGGTTCGAGATTCGGGTATTGTAAGGAATTCCTGATGTGGAAATTGTATTCTAAGGTTTACAATCTAAGGTTGAAGTAATAATATTCAGTTATGTTGTGTTGTTAGGCCTATCTGGAATAGGATGATGTGGGATCACCCCTGGGTATGTGCATGGTAAGGTTACACGGTGATTTGATGGCCTTGGAATGACTCTAGGCACGTTCGAGGACGGACATATGTTTGGGTGGGGGCAGGGGAATGGAACCGGTCGTTTTGAGCATTTGCGTTCCTTTCAGCTATTTGAAGTCTTGGGTAACTTCTTATTATGTATTATGACTTGTGTAAAATGCCGGTCATGTTTCTTCAAGCGATTCAGAAGTGATTAGAAGAATGAATTTCATGTTAAGCTTTAAGTTGAAAGAGTTGACCGAGTTTGACTTTTGTGTACCACAGATCAGAGTTCTGATGGTTCCGTTAGGTCCGAATGGTATGTTTGGACTTGGGCATATGCCCGGATTTGCATTTGGATATTTTTAAAAGGTTTAAGCACTAATTGGCGAAGGTTGGAAATTCAAAGTTTTGGAATGTTCATAAGTTTGTCTGGGAGTTGACTTTGATGATATCAAGTTTGGATTGTAGTTTCGGGAATTGTAATAGCTTCGTTATGTCATTTGGGACTAGTGTGGTAAAGTTGGGTTCATTCCAGGTTGATTTGATATGTTTTGTCAGGAGACTCGTAAGTTTAAAGTTTAAAAGTTCATTAACTTTGATTTGAGATGTGATTCGTCATTTCAATGTTGTTATGCATGATTTGAGCTCTAGAGTAGGTCATTTTAGGTTACCTGATTTGTCGTTATGTTAGAGCGGGGTCTTGAGGGGCTTGGGCATGTTTTAAATTATTTTAGATCATTTTTCTTCATTTTTGCATTGTTGGTGTTTACTGATGTCAGGTGCACCCAAACGTTCTTCACGATCGCGAATATAGGGATGCAATCGTGTAATTGAAAAATTGGAGCTGAGTATTTCTTTTTTGCGTTCGCGAATAATAGTCTGCGTTCGCATAGGTTGCGCATATTGAGCATTGCATTCGAATAGGAATGCACGCGTTCGCAGTGTAGAGCTGAGCTGGGCAAGCTTCATGGCTTTTCATCGTGTTCACGTAGAGACTTTTTGAGGCAGAGCATTTTGTTCTTTATGATCGTGAAGCTTGTTCCATGATCGCATAGGGTATTTTTAGTTTTTTTCTTCGCGATCGTGATTATTACTTTGTCAGTGATTATATGTAGTCTATTTTCGTGGGTTTCGTCCCTTGTTTCATATTTAGGGCTGTGGAGCTCGGATGGAGATAATTTTTGAAGCGATTTTTCACCACATGGATTGGGGTAAGTGTTATCTAGTCGGTTTGGATATATTTATGAATCTATCTTTGCTTTTGGTAATCAGATTATGAATTTTAAAGAGAAATTTTGGGGTTTTGGTAGAAATTTCATAAAGTGAATTTTCGAGTTTTAAACATCAATTCAGAGTTGGATTTGAGTGAAACTAGTATGGTTGGACTCATAATTGAATGAGTGTCAGATTTTATATGTTTTGTGGGGTTTAGAGGTGCGAGCTCGGATTTGACTTTGGGCTTCTGATTAAAGATTCCACCTTCGATATTCTGGAGTTGCTTTTGGCTAGTATTGAGCCGTTCGAAGGTCAGTACGAGCGGGATGGCATTTTTGGAGCATCGTTTGGCTTCTAGTTATTGGATCTGGCATGTTTGAGGTAAGTAGCACTTCTAAAATTGGTACTTAGGGTATGAACCCCTGAATGTATGTGCAATATGTTTGGTGTTGAGGTGACGCACATGCTAGGTGACGGGCGTGTGGGCATGCACCATGTGAATTATGACTCGGTTGACTCGGTGGTACGGTGTAGTAACCAAATCTTATTTCTATATATGAAATTTCTATGTGCTAGAGTAACTGAGCTGTAATCCATGCTAGAAACCATCATTAGACTATATTCTTATCCTGTTGGGACCCACTGAGTTCATTTCAGTTGTTGAGTTATTTGCTTAAATTGCAATTACTTACTCAGTCATACTCATTCATTGCATATCATTTCTCAGTCTCTATTATCATTTGTCCTACTTCATATTATCATTATTTGGGCCAATTGGTATGCGATTTCTGAGGCCGAGAGATTGGAAAGATTGATGACTGAGTGAGGCTGAAGGCCTAATTGCAAGGATTTTTATGGGATAAGGATGCACACAACAATAAGCTTTATTGATTCATGCCAAGATTGGCTTATATTAGCGCTTGGGAAAAATCCATCCTCCATAGTTTGACTTACCAGTAATGAGTGAAGTACCTACTGGGTATGAGTGTCGAGCGCGAGTGCCGAGAGCAAGTGCTGAGTGACTATGCAGACTAAGTGACTGTGATGACTGAGTGAGTGTGAAGAATGAGTGATTAAGAGGACTGAGCGAATAGATACTTCGAGAGTATGTATATGGTTTTATTACTGCGTTGCATTTGATTTGACATGCATCTTGACATACAAGCATAGAGATACATTTTTCTCATGCTTACGGTACTGCGTCATTAATGAATTCACATGCTCATTGACATGTAGGCATATAGATGTACTTTCCTCATGCCATCTATAATGAAACATTTTATCTGTTGTTTAAAGTTTTTGGGAAAAATCAATATTTTTCAGATTTACTCCTATTTTGTGATTTCGGTTAAAGATTTGGGTTTTTACTATTATACTGGAAAAGCATACCTATTTTTTTGGAACTGTGAACGAGCTGAGCATTATATCTTTGAGTTATTACCTGTACTGCTCTAGTTATATTGTTATGAGTTGTTCCTGACTGTTGGTGTTGGACTCTGAACTTTGTCCAAGCTCGTCACTGCTTTCAACCTAAGGTTAAGTTTCTTACTTATTAATCACATGCGGCCGGTTATACTCATAATATACTTCTGCACCTTGCATACAAATTTTTTATGCTGATGTTGCTGTGTATGCGGGAGGTGGCATTGAAGACGTACCTGCATTTCAGTCATAGCTTCATTTTGTTATTGGTAGCTTTAGAATTATTAATCTGCTAATGTATATTTCAATAGATGATGTATTTATATCATACCAGCTTTGTTAACTCTAAATCATAGAAGTTCATGATTTGTACTACTAGTCCTTGGGAATTTCTTGTATAAGAGTTTAGTATATTATCATTATATCTCCCTGAAAATCCCATTTGAATTGAATTGTTTTTAGTTGTCTTACCTAGTGGGTTGGGTTAGGTGCTATCACGACTAGTTGGATTTTTTGGTCGTGACATATCACGACTAGGCAAATTTTGGGTCATGACAAGTTAGTATCGGAACACTAGATTCATAGGTCTACGAATCATGAGCAAGTGTCTAGTAGAGTCTTGCGGATCGATATTATGATATCCATACCTATCTCCGAGAGGCTATAGGTCATCTAGGAAAATTCCCTTCTTTCTTTCCTCATCATGCAAATTTCTTTCAGCTTGGCGCCAATATCTTTGATTTATTCTTATTCACTTGTATGTGATGCTGCGCACTTGGTATCAGCTATGAGCCGACGGTTTGTTATGCTGCAGATGGATTACAAAGGGATATGGATGCTTGACTATTGTTGCAATGTGCTTAGTCTTGGGAGCAGATGAAATGTTAGATCTTTCAGTCGTTCATTTGTGATACGAAGCCAATTTTGTATCGTAAAAAGTTGGTAAGCATGGACTTGGGAAGACTGGCTAGTGGCCTAGTTATTGTGTTTATGGGGGGTTCATGGTAAAGTGTTGATTTGAGTACAACCAGGGGATTATCTCATGCACGATGAGTTTGGATTTTGTGTTTCGTATGAGGTTTCCATTCTGTGGAATACATATATTATAATTTCAGAGCATTTGGGAACGTTTGCTTGAATATTGCAATGATGTGTATGTGCTTGGCAGAGTCTTCGGAGTGTTCTATGACCTGGATTAAATGAGGTTATGAAGTAATTCAGCTAAACAACAGTGCAAGATCAGGGTACCTATGAAGATATGGTACTAAGGATTACCAATGATGTGTTCTATGGCTTAGAGCTAAGTGGGAGAGTTTGTTATTAACAATCGGATTACATGATCATGTGTGTATTAGTTTTCGGGCTGATGAATTTCTCGGTTGTTTTTTTGAATAGTCATGTGCTGGTGAAGCATGGTTTGCTTGGTGAGTATTGTCTGTGTGTTAAAGATCATAGTAAGGTTAATGGTTATCGAGAAGGTTTTGATGAGTTCCAAATCATATGTAGCATTTATGGACTCCTGAATTTGTGAATGAATAGGGCTTGAGACCGGTAGTGAATGGTGACCGGATTTGTCACACCCTATGCTTTTGTACATGAGAATACGTTGTAAGTCAATTGATGTAAGATCAAAAATAAAATTACATTTGGAAGCATATAAATTAAGTTAATAATTTTATCTTGGAGGTTACAAATATTTAAGATCATGAATAACAAGTACCAAGAGGGTTGGAAAGCTTAGAAGCTAAACCAATTGAAGAAAATAAGTTTCGTCGAAAGTCGACAAGTTTGGAATGTAACTAGGGTTCTTAACATGATAAGGAGGTTATTCTATGAGTTATTTTAGTCGTATGATAGCGTGCTATATTTTGAAGTCAAGCAAGTTGTGGAACAAAAGTTGGGAAAGGTCATCAAGTTACATTCATAATTTGCTAAAATTTAGATGAAATGTAGATGAGCTTTTCTCCCAATACACTTGAAATTATTGGATGATCTACCTACCAAATTGAATATCTAAGAGTATAGTTTTAATGCATTAAACCGTTTGCAGATAAATTTTTGGAGTAGAGAGATATTTGTATTTTTACGAGACTGCGCAAGCAGCTCCCATGGACCCACTTAGGCGGTGGTTGACCTACTTCACTTTAAAAACGAGTTGGATGCCTATTTTCTTCTCATTTTCGAGTCCACTTCATCTCCAAACTTCTAAGAACCCTCCTAAATAGATACCATAAGGGTTTGAAGTGATTCCAAAGTGATTCCACCATATTTCAACATCAAAAGTTAGTTCTAGTGAATTACAACAACTCCTTGAGGCTGTGTTGTCATTTAGGAAAGTTGTGGGCATTGTTTGGCTGAAATTTTAAGTTGTGGCTACTGGATAAGGTGAGTATAACAACCTACTAATTGTGCTTAAGATTTCTTGTGTGTTGGTTAAGTTGTTAGGATAATAAACTAAAAGATAATACTTTGATTAGCTTAAGTCACTTCTACTGTGTTGCATTGCAATTAAGGGATGTTGTATGCTATATATAACTTTGATTTTAACTTGAAGCTACTGTAGGAGGTGTGCATATTTTTTTCTTGCATGTGATTAAGGTTATCTTGATGTAGATTAAATTAAATGGATGGACTAGACATGAACTTGTAAATAAAGTTGCTAATTAAGGATAGTTGGAGTTGTGGATTGTTTTTCTTATTATAAATACATGCTATAAGGCTGGAATTATTTATGAATGACTTAATTATCATGTTAATGATATTGTTAAGTTTAAGTAAGAAGTCTATAAGTGGTGATATGGGGTATACGGATTCTAATCAGAGCTTGCCGCTCGTTGTGATGTAGCTGTGACTTGTAGTTGCTATATGGTATCTTGTTATTGATATTTATATGTTGATGGATTTATATGGTTGTTGTTATTGGTATATGGTATTGGAGGAGTCCCTTTTTATAGGGTATATGCTACCCAAATTTACATAAACGAGCTACTAGTTTATGTTGCAGACTTAGCCTTTACTCATCACTGATTTTGTAACTCCTTATGCTATGGTAGATTGAGTTGAGTTATTTGAAGAATTGCTTGAAAGGTATTAAGGACTCAACGGAGTTAAGGTTTATTAAGGCTATATCTTCTTTCCTTTTGTCATGATTCATATGATACCACGAAACAAGCAAGCGCGCAACATTCATAAATAATTCTATTCTTAGAAGTACTAAGGTTGCCTATGTTCTTGATTCCTCATATGTCCTACTACCATATTGTCTTTCCATGGATCTCATGACAATCCGAGAGATCTTATTGGCTTACTTCTTATGCATTGCATTCATTTATACATGCATATTGACCCATGACCAGATGGCATTATATGCACGTATATTATATATATATATAGGGTATGGGGAAACGTTATGGCGTTATATACGCACCACCTGATCAGCTGGCAAACGTTGATGATCTCGCCCACAGAGGCCGAGATGATATGACCGGATTCCCTCATAGGCTTGATGATGTTATGTATGCATATATTTATGCATGATATGCCATTTATACTCATATGTATAACATCATAAATGTCATGATTCACAGAGCTATTCAAACTTACAGGTTGAGTTCCTTACTCCATGTCTCTTTCATGTCTTTTATAAATTTCATTCATGCCTTACATACTCGGTACTTTATTTTCAATGACGTCCTTTTTGCCTAGGGACGCTGCGTTTCATGCCTCCAGGTTCTAATAGACAGGTTGACAGTCGTCCTAGCAGGCTATCAGCTCAGCAGAAAGTGTTGGTGCACTCCACTTGCTCCGGAGTTGCCTATTTGGTCAGTATGATTTGGACATGAATTTATTGGGATGGCAGGGCCCTTTCCTGACCTTTGTGACATTTATGTACTCTTAGAGGCTTGTAGACAAATGTCTTATATATAGATACTAGCATGGCTTCGGCAGCCAATGATTTGAGTGTAGAAATGATCATATTAGCCTTATAGGCCTGTATGTCACACGTATAAGCTTATATATGATGTTGGGTCATTCCATGTCTAGCATCCCCTTATGTTTTATTCTGGTTATCTCATGACGACCCTTTTGGCCATTTACCGATGGTGGTATGATAAGAAAGATATGTTACGTTGTTACTCGGTTAACTAAGGTATTGGGTGCCCGTTGCGGCTCTTTGATTTGAATTGTGGCAGAAGTGGCATTAAAGAAGTTATGCCCTAGGGAGTCTACAATCCATGTCTAGTAAAGTCTTGTTTAGGGGTGTGTTGTACACCACACTTAAGCTGGAGGCTACACAACATTTAGGATTTTTATTCTCTCTTCTTATTCTAGATTTTGTTGTAGAGCTCAATTGTAAGAATTAAAACTCCTAAATTCTATTTTATTCGTAATACAACGATACCTACATCTAGAAATACAGTTGATAAGAGATTGGATGTGGTTGTGGAAGAGTTGATTTATAGGAACTCGATTTTGCATCATGCTTATGATGAATAAATGTAAGGTCTTCAGCAGATTATGTGTGTATTAAGACATATAAGCTTCTTTATAAGGATCACTAAGGCATGAATATCAATCCACCTATATGGTAAAAATCAACGAGAGAATCAGAAGGTAGATATAAGTTTCAACAAGTAAAAGAAGAAAGGTGAAGAAGGGCATGAGGTACCCAGTTAGTGAAGATTATCAATATTTACAATCCAAGAAGAGAAATATAAGCATTCCAAGTTATTTTAAATAGTAACCGAGATATATACAATTGGCCACACCATCTCAGTTATGCCCTATGGGAGCTAGCATATATAGTTTAAGAGAAAAATAAGATATTATGAACCATCTGGGGTTAGAGTAATACAAAAGGGTGGATGGATTGTTAGCATTATATGAAATTTTCAAAGTATATTGCAAACATGGTAACAGTTCTCCTTGTGTGTAAAGCCCCAGAAAATTTTTGCTAAGTAATTCAAGATTTCGAGGTGCCAAGGTAGGCTAATTATTTTATTTTGTGTGAAAATGAGGATTAATGATATAATGAATATCAATTGGATATGGTAATAAGTGTATAAATCTTATTATAAGTGATTTGGGGTCCAAGGAGATGCCTAAGTCGAAGCCAAGTTGGAAATTACACTATAGGCTAAAAAAATTCAAAATGAGTACGCACAAGACCTCATTTTGGACGAGCATATCTACATGTATATAAGGAGTTGTGTGATTCACAATCTCTATCAAATTAAAGGTATTTGAGTCTAGTTTCTATCGCTTCAAACCGTTCGTCATTTGGACTTTCCTACAAGACGTTATGAGCAAATTACCAAAGGCTGGCAGAGGACTGCACGGATGCGAAGCGTCCGCATAGCATCCTAAAAGAGGGGCTGGCAGTGAAGTTCTCCCATAGCATCCGGGTCAGCATCCGAGCTCCTAAGAGGAGTGAAGTGGGGATGCGAAGCATCCGCATAGCATCCGATATTTGGGCCTTTAAAACACAATTTCGGGGTTCATTTTCACCATTTTCATTTGGACGAAAGTTGGGGTTCTTCTTCACCCACTCAAGAGAACCAACACCTACCCTCATCAAGGTAAGAAATCTCCATTATCTTGGTGTGAAATTCCATCATTCCTACACTAGTATTGATGAAATCAACTTATAAAACACATAGATTTTCAAGAAATTCCTTCAAGAACTCAAGTGAGGGTTTTGCAAGATTTCTTCCAAAAGGTAAATCCTACACCATAGACTTACATATATTGGTATATTATGGGAATATGAGTATGAATTAAGTGTTGGAACTCTTGGTGTAGTGATTGGAAGCCATAAGTTCCCAATATAAATTCATAACTATTGTAGAGATTGAAAGGGTGATTATTTGATATGAATTGTTGGTTGGGTATGGATGGATGATCATATATATGTTGTCGGAGGTTATAAATTGGTTAGGAATGATGGTGGATTAAGTTTTTAGTTAATGGTGATAGATGGATGAACTGATACTATGGTTATGAGATGAAAAGATTTATACCCTTAAGGTGTTTGATAATATGTCTAAATGGCATAAGTTATGGAATTTGTTATTAATATTGGTCCCATTGAATGTTTTATTGTAGATTGAAGTTGCTTAAGTGTATTGGATCGTTGTAGTATTATTAAGGGGCGAATTTGAGGTATGTATGGTTAAAACCCCGTCTTTTAGAAATCGAGCTTCATCTATGTTGTGTGAATATGGTAAGATTAAAGTTGAATTGTCACAACGACTTGGTGTTGTAGCCTTATATGCATGAAAGATGTGTCTCAACATGATCAACGTGCTATCTTGATAACTTGAAAGGGTCAAAAGATAGGAATTTAGTATTGAAATGCTTAGACCTTAAATTGAAATTGGAGCTGCATGTATTATGCCAAACTATGTGAAGTCCTTTATGTATAAAGATGTTTGAAATAAATTGAATGACTTTGGGAAATGGAGTATGGCCAATGTGCCGAGAACTTGAATTGTAATTTTACTTGGTGATGCCTATGAAGAAAATATGAAATAGATTATGAAATGGGCCTTGACTTCACTTTCCGTAAATGACAACAACAATAAAGTGGCCTAAAGGCTTGTACTCAATTTACGCCCACAGATGGTTGCTCGAGATAATGATTTGCCTTATAAGTACCCCCAATGTGATCCGAGTTGTTACATACCCCGATGTTTAAATTTTATATTGTCGTGATTGAAAAGGAGTAATTCAAGAATGATCGATGTAATTACTTGTTTATGACTTGATGTCTATTTCTATTATGGTTTGGCGTGTCCCCTCCTTTTTGGAAGAACCCTTATGTTTGAAGTTCCATTGATAATGAACTTGAGGTGTATGATTTATGAGATATTGTATATGCCGAGTATTCATGGTTCCTCTCATATGTACTTGACATCTTGAATTAAATGGCTTGTGGTTGAAATTGATATTGACGTGAAATATGTGGAAATGATGTGAAATGTGGGACCTATGCACGGGCTATGAAATGCATAGGTGTATAATATAATATGTGGGACCTATGAACGGGCTATGAAATGCATAGGTGTATAATATAATATGTGGGACCTATGAACGAGCTATGAAACGCATAGGTGTATAATATAATATGTGGGACCTATGAACGGGCTATAAAACGCATAGGTGTATAATATAATATGTGGGACCGATGAACGGGCTATGAAATGTAGAGGTGTATAATATAATATGTGGGACCTATGAACCGGCTATGAAACACATAGATGTATAATATAATATGTGGGACCTATGAACGGGCTATGAAACGCATAGGTGTAAAATATAATATGTGTGACCTATGAACGGGCTATGAAATGCATAGGTGTATAATATAATATGATGCGTGAACCCAATGGACGGGCTATGAAACACAACCTAAAGGTATGGAAATTATGTGAGAGCTATGTGATCCCTTTTATTTGATAGTTCTTTCTAATTAGATGGTGTTTAGTTATACACACTAGTGTTATTCAATAGCACTAACGTCCCTTTTTCCGGGGGCGCTACATTCATGTTATCATTGTAGGTGGTTCCATAGTAGGCAGTGTTGGTCGCAGCCACTGACGCATCTTCCTTTTAGCTGATTTAGTGAGCCCCACTTTATTTCGAGGTCCTGTACGATTACTTATCATGTACTTTGTATTTAGAAGTATAGCCGGAGCCTTGTTGCGGAATTTCCATATTATTATTCAGTTATATTTAGAGGCTCCGTAGACAGGTTGTGGGTGGTGTTTGGTATTGGGAATTAAAGTAGAAATATTGATGTTTTACAAAGATATATAAACTTGCAATATCTTGATAATCATGTTTTAAGCTTCTAATGGAAATAAAGTGGAAGTTGTTCATGAAATACTTACTAAGTATGATCAATGGAGTCCATCTCCTATTTATTCATGAGTTAGTTTGGGTAGAATGAAACATCACAGGCTTGCTCAGTCAGTTTTACTCGGTTGAGCGTCGGTCGCGCTCATCGGATTTTGGGGTGTGACAAACTTTGTATCAGAGCCTAAGGTTTTAAAGTGTCCTAGGATGTCTCGAAGCCGTGTCTAGTAGAGTCCTTCTTATCGGTGTGTTGTCTAATAGAGGCTACATGGACATTTAGGAATGCTACCCTTTCTTCAACTCTCCAGATCGTGCGATAAATCTTGACTATAAGATTATTTTCTTACTCATGCATTGAGATTCAAAGTAAGTTTAAATGCTCTTTCGTCTATTTCAAGTAATGTTGTCATATGTCATGACCAATGGGCAAAGACATGGATATTAAGGAGATGGCACATGTATCTTGTTGAGAAAATGGTATGGATATATAGTATAAGTACATAGTACAATAAGTATACTTTATTTGAGAAAAGTGTTAAAAGTGATTACCCGCCCAAAGAGGTATTGATTTGATAAATGAGACGTAAGCTTGAATAGCACACGTGGATAGTGCGAGAAGTATGTAAATGATCCTAAGGTGTGAAAGAATATTGGTTATATACGCACGTGATATATGAGAGAATGACCAAGAGATTAATGATAAGAGTGTTAAGTCTCTCACATGAGGTAAGAAGTTATGAAATGAGACTCAATTGAACCCAAGATCAGAAGACCCTTGTACTATGAACTTTATAAGGACCCAGAAATGTACGAAGTTGTATTACACTCATAAAGAATATTGACATGAGAAATTGGAATCCCACACCTGTGTGGATAAATAAGAGTAGAGAACTTATGAGGTTAATACTATGGTGACTTAAATCACCCTAATATATATATATGAGGGATAGATATATGAGGCATATATCCCTAAAGTTGCTAAATTCAAGACTTCTGTCTTGGATTTCAAAGGTAATTGGGATGATCACTTGATACTTATAGAATTTTCTTACAATAGCAGCTTTCATGCTAGCATTCAAATGGCCCTATTTGAGGCATTGTACGGAAGGAGGTGTAGGTCTCCGATTGGATGGTTCGAAGTGGGTGAAGCAGAATTGATAGGGCCAGATCTCATTGACCAGGCTATGGAAAAAGTTAAAATCATTTAGGAGAGGATGAAAACTGCTCAAAGTCGCCAGAAATCCTATACGGACATACGTCGCAGAGAATTGGAATTCCAAGTAGATGATTGGGTGTTCTTGAGGGTATCTCCTATGAAGGGAGTCATGCGATTTGGGAAGAAAGGAAAATTGAGCCCGAGGTATGTAGGTCCATATCGAATCGCTCAAAGGATAGGACATAAGGCTTATAGGCTACCTTGAGATGTTATTAGTGCACCCGATGTTCCATGTGTCTATGTTGAAGAAAGTGGTTGGAGATCCATCCTCCATCGTGCCTACTGATACTATTGAGGTGAGTGAAGACTTATCATATGAAGAGGTTCCAGTTGCTATTCTTGATAGGCAAGTCCGAAATTGAGGAACAAGGAAATTGCTTCAGTTAAAGTATTGTGGCAAAGTCAATAAGTCGAGGAAGCCACGTGGGAAGCGGAAAAAGAAATGAAAGAGAAATATCCCTATCTGTTCGAACAAGTCTAGTAGTGGTCGTGCGAACGATTTTCTTTAAGCAATTTGAGGTAGTGTTCAGATTCGTGCAAAGGCACCCCATTTTCCCAAATTGCCTTATTGTTGTAACTTCCCAATGTGTGCCAAATTGTAAATGTTCTCGCTATTTGGGTAATGTGCAACCCTTGAAGTAAATGAAAATTTTGTAAAACTTATGTGGTTGGTAAATGATTAATGATAGTGTAGACTGGTAATAATTAATTGAAGCAATTCTGGCATGTTAAAGTGATTAAATTGTATGGGGCTCATTGAAGTGACCCAGTTGTGTGCAAGTAAATGGCATTGGTTGAACCATGTGCAATTTGTGGTGTAAAGAAAATGAGCTACGTGTAAGTTATTTAAAGTGTATGAATATGTATAGGTTATTGAGGTAATGAATTGTATACTAGTTGTAGGGATAACATAAACTTGGTAATGGTGCTTGTAAATATATTTCAGGAGCTCTCTGACAGGTAGGTAGGCTAAATTACAAAGGAAACTCTACCGAAATTTCTGAAAATTTTGGGAGTTAGTTGAAATTTGGCAGTTAAAGATGTGTGAGAAAAGAGATAATTTAAGCTAAGTATTTGCGGACTGAATCCACTTATCATTTGAGGACGAATGATCCTAAGCGGGGGAGAATGTAAAGCCCCAGAAAATTTTTGCCAAGTAATTCAAGATTTTGAGGTGCCAGGGTAGGCTAATTATTTTATTTTGTGTGAAAACGAGAATTAATGATATAATGAATATCAATTAGATATGGGAATAAGTGTATAAATCTTATTATAAATTATTTGGGGACCAAGGAGAGGCCTAAGTCTAAGCCAAGGTGGAAATTACATAATAGGCTAAAAAATTCAAAATGAGTATGCACACGACCTCACTTTGGACAAGCATATCTACATGGTATATATGGAGTTGTGTGATTCACAATATATCAAATGAAAGGTCTTTGAGTCTAGTTTCTAGCGCTTCAAACCGTTCGTCATTTGGACATTCCTACAAGACTTTATGAGCAAATTACCAAAGGCTGGCAGAGGACTGCGCGGATGCGAAGCATCCGCATAGCATCCTAAAAGAGGGACTGGCAGTGAAGTGCTCCCATAGCATCCGAGTCAGCATCCGAGCTCCTGAGAGGAGTTAAGTGGGGATGCGAAGCATCCGCATAGCATCCGATATTTGGGCCTTTAAAACACAATTTCGGGGTTCATTTTCACCATTTTCATTTGGACGAAAGTTGGGGTTCTTCTTCACCCACTCAAGAGCACCAACACCTACCCTCTTCAAGGTAAGCAATCTCCATTATCTTGGTGCGAAATTCCATCATTCCTACACTAGTATTGATGAAATCAACTTATAAAACACATAAATTTTCAAGAAATTCCTTCAAGAACTCAAATGAGGGTTTTGCAAGATTTCTTCTAAAAGGTAAATCCTACACCTTAGACTTACATATACTGATATATTATGGGAATATAAGTATGAATTAAGTGTTGGAACTCTTGGTGTAGTGATTGGAAGCCATAAGTTCCCAATATAAATTCATAACTATTGTAGAGATTGAAAGGGTGATTATTTGATATGAATTGTTGGTTGGGTATAGATGGATGATCATATATATGTTGTTGGAAGTTATAAATTGGTTAGAAATGATGGTGGATTAAGTTGTTAGTTAATGGTGATAGATGGATGAACTAATACTATGGTTATGAGATGAAAAGATTTATACCTATAAGGTGTTTGATAATATATCTAAATGGCATAAGTTATGGAATTTGTTATTAATATTGGTCCCATTGAATGTTTTATTATAGATTGGAGTTGCTTAAGTGTATTGGATCGTTGTAGTATCATTATGGGGCGAATTTGAGGTATGTATGGTTAAAACCCCATCTTTTTGAAATCGAGCTTCATCGATGTTGTGTGAATATAGTAAGATTAAAGTTGAATTGTCGCAACGACTGTTATTTTATATGAATTGGTGTTGTAACTTTATATGCGTGAAAGATGTGTCTCAACATGATCAACGTGCTATGTTGATAACTTGAAAGGGTCAAAAGATAGGAATTTAGTATTGAAATGCTTAGACCTTAAATTGAAATTGGAGCTGCATCTATTATGCCAAACTATGTAAAATCCTTTATGTATAAAGATGTTTGAAATAAATTGAATGACTTTGGGAAATAGAGTATGGCCAATGTGCCGAGAACTTGAATTGTAATTATACTTGGTGATGCCTATGAAGAAAATATGAAATAGATTATGAAATGGGCCTTGACTTCACTTTCCGTAAATGACAACAACAATAAAGTGGCCTAAAGGCTTGTACTCAATTTATGCCCATAGATGGTTGCTCGAGATAATGATTTGCCTTATAAGTACCCCCAATGTGATCCGAGTTGTTACATAGCCCGATGTTTAAATTGTATATTGTCGTGATTGAAAAGGAGTAATTCAAGAATGATCGATGTAATTGCTTGTTTATGACTTGATTTCTATTTCTATTATGGTTTGGCGTGTCCCCTCCTTTTTTGGAAGAACCGTTATGTTTGAAGTTCCATTGATAATGAACTTGAGGTGTATGATTTATGAGATATTGTATATGTTGAGGATTCATGGTTTCTCTCGTATGTACTTGATATCTTGAATTAAATGGCTTGTGGTTGAAATTGATATTGACATGAAATATGTGGAAATGATGTGAAATGTGGGGCCTATGGACGGGCTATGAAACGCATAGGTGTATAATATAATACGTGGGACCTATGAACGGGCTATGAAATGCATTGGTGTATAATATAATATGTGGGACCTATGAACGAGCTATAAAATGCATAGGTGTATAATATAATATGTGGGACCTATGAACGGGCTATGAAACGCATAGGTGTATAATATAATATGTGGGACCTATGAACGGGCTATGAAACACAGAGGTATATAATATAATATGTGGGACCTATGAACGGGCTATGAAATGCATAGATGTATAATATAATATGTGGGACATATGAACGGGCTATGAAACGCATAGGTGTATAATATAATATGTGTGACCTATGAACGGGCTATGAAACACATAGGTGTATAATATAATATGATGCGTGAACCCAATGGACGGGCTATGAAACACAACCTAAAGGTATGGAAATTATGTGAGAGCTATGTGATCCCTTTTATTTGATAGTTCTTTCTAATTAGATGGTGTTTAGTTATACACACTAGTGCTATTCAATGGCACTAACGTCCCTTTTGCCGGGGGCGCTACATTCGTGTTATGATTGTAGGTGGTTCCATAGCAGGCAGTGTTGGTCGCAGCCAGTGACGCATCTTCCTTTCAGCTGATTTAGTGAGCCCCACTTTATTTCGGGGTCCTGTACGATTACTTATCATGTACTTTGTATTTAGAAGTATAGTTGGAGCCTTGTTGCCGACATTTTCATATTATTCTTCAGTTATATTTAGAGGCTCCGTAGATAGGTTGTGGGTGGTGTTTGGTATTGGAAATTAAAGTAGAAATATTTATGTTTTACAAAGATTTATAAACTTGCAATATCTTGATAATCATGTTTTAAGCTTCTAATGGAAATAAAGTGGAATTTGTTCATGAAATACTTACTAAGTATGATCAATGGAGTCCATCTCCTATTTATTCATGAGTTAATTTGGGTAGAATGGAACATCACAGGCTTACTCAGTTGGGTTTACTCGGTTGAGCGCCGGTCGCGCTCCTCGAATTTTGGGGAGTGACATTGTGAGACACCCATATGGTGCACTTTAGAATAGTATAGTCGGATATGAATATTATAATGTTCAGAAATTTCAGACGGGATAAATATTTACCTAGTATGACTCCATCCCCTAATAAAAAAAAAAGAGAGAAAGTTAGGCATCCCGAAGAGAAAATGAGATGAAGCAAGGGGAGCTAAAAGATGAAAGAACGTTTGTTGAAGTTTTGAGAATAAGTTAATAGACAAAATATTAGTAGGAGAATAAGAAGAGAGTATATGAAGCATTATGAGTAAGATGTGATTAATGGGTGATAATGGTAAATAAAAATATGACACAACGACAAAGTCTATAGTTAAGTGAAGGAAAAGATAAGAGGTGACTGACCTTGAGACAATAAAAGAATATAGTACAAAATCCATAACCTCATTTCGAGAAATGAGTTGGTGACTCCAACATGATTACCAGACAGAAAAGTTAGACCCCCGGAGTAATAGAAATTCTTGTGGGTTAGCGAACAAGATAAACTAAACATGAATTGGGGATCGAAGGATTTGATAATAGTCGATATCGTGAGAATTTCAGAGATATCATTCCGGCAATAATAGAATGGACAACAAAAGAATTACCTTTAATGTTCATTCAGGAAGACACTTCTTAAAGCAAGCACTGTGAGCAGAATTAAGATTAAGGGACTAAGTGTTCTAATTACACTAGGTGTCACCCTCGTGCTTAAGAAATTCAATCATCCTTGGTACAGAAAGGTAACCACAAGGTGAGTAAAAGTTAGTGAAGTTGCGAAACGACGCCAAATATGAAAAGATAAAACATTTATAGTAAATCCTCATATTATTAAATGTTAGTACTCCCATAGGGGGGGGAGATGGTTCAATATGGTATTAAGTTAGAGTTATATGGTTCAGATAACTATAGGATAGTAAAGGAAGAATATGGTAAAAAGGAAATGAACGAGATTGCATTTGTATAGATTCTACAAATATGTTACGACTCCAGAACATTATTCAGGCACGATGCCCGGGAGAGGCAGTAAGGATTTCTGGCCAGGATGTTATTGATAAATAAGTGCGAATGAATAATTAATACATGATGAGCTAGTAAGAGAGGCAAGTTAAGACAAATAACAAAACCCAAGAGTGATTACGTGGAATACAGATATGAGAATAGACGAGTATTTAGTAGTTGATTCAGGAAGATCCTAGTTATGGCTAGACAAGAGGATACAGACAAATCACCAGATTGTCCAAGATAAATGTAGTGAACCCCAACATAGGGAATTCAGTCTCGCAGATACGAGATTGCAATCTTTTAAAGATTCAGATAGGAGTTGGGGTAGTTAAAGGTACCATATAAGTGTTACAGAAATAAAAAGGAGTGCCACTTAGAAGATAGTAAAAAATTTTAGTTCAGAAGAAATCCTACGAGCACAAGGGCACGAAGATAAGTAACTAGCGATAATTATAGGAGACCAAGGACAACAAAAATTTCGTCTAGTATATCAGGTAATAAGCTCGTAGATTTACAGGAGTCAGAGGGTCTCCCCTAAGTAATACAATGAAGGACTAGCTGAGGAAATAAGGAAAAAGGCATCAACCTAAGCATTGTGATAAAAAGAAGCAATGGTCTTGTAACAACAGTCTCACTACAACATTGTATGCACTCCATAAGAAAGTGGCACATATCGTGACTAATGAGTGGGAAGTCAAAAGCAATATTTGAGATCTTACGAGTTATAGGAAAAGTAAATGCTTACATTTAAAGACAACTGAGAAGCCACGCAAGAAAATCTATAATGCTAGAAAGTTAAAGGAATGTTGTGAGTAGTATGAATAGATATGTGTAGGTTGCAAGCTAAAGTATCGTAGAGCGACAATGTTTTAGGTAGATATGAGTAAGGATAAGAAAAGATGTGCAAGAAGGTGACAAGAACAGGTAAGGCCTCGGGATTAAGCCCATCAAAATAAGAGAGCTGATGGTTTCCATAAGTTATAGAAAGCTCGGTACAACCTGGATGAACTCATTGTACTCTAAGACTAGGAGAATTTATAAGAGATAGAATGGTGCCATGGTAGTAGAATAAGGTGTAATAGTGATAGATAAGAGGATCATATTTAGACCTTTGTTTGGGTAATAATTTAACGAGAAAAGGATTCCATGAATTACGCAGGATTAAAATAACCCCCATAAGATGAATGACTTTGGGATGCTATGAAATACAATTATTGAAGTATAGCATCGTCCCTAGGTGGATCAGGAAAATCACTTCAAATATTCCCAGATACGACGCGAGCCCTAGTGATAATGTATTACGTAAGAGGTTTCAAGTTATCAGTGGCAAATTATGGATCAACATTAAGGTGAATCAACAATGGATGGATAAAAATTCCAAAGTATGAGAGGAGATTATGATGTCATTCTTAAGATGAACAGCAATGAGGAAGCATTAAAGGACTTAGATTTATACATATAGGATAAGAATCGAGAGAGTAACCTAGAGTTGGGTAGCAGACCTCGGTAATCATAAACCGAAGTAAGTGTTATGGTATAGTATGACCTACCTAGATACAGTAAAGGCATAATGATAGATAACTGTAGCTATGAAACAAAATATAACAATAGTTGTAAGTTCGACAAAGTACCGAGCGAAGAACTTTAGAACATCTATAGATGCCTAGAGGGATAACTTGTCATAATACTATATATTTTCACAAAGTGAGGATTAGAGATTGGCTAAAAGCTAAAGGAAAAAGGAGATAAGAGTAGTATAGGCGCCCATAAAAGGTCAGAATCATATAGACTGCATGAAAGAATGTAGAAACAGTTACGAGATTAGAAGAATTTCGACCACAAGTCATGGTATGAGAAAGAGTCCTAAAGAGGGGAATGCCCCAGCCTTTGGATTTATTCACCGAACAACTCCCTAGACGGCAAAAACAATATTAAAGTATTTGTAAGAGATATTTCTTGAGAGACAGATAAGTGCATCAGTCAACATTCGAGGACGAATATTCTAAAGGGAGGAATAATGTTACACCCTATATTTTTGCATGTGAGAATACGTCATAAGTCAATTGATGTAAGCTCATAAATAAGATTATATTTGGAAGCATATAAATTAAGTTAATAATGTTACCTTAGAGGTTACAAATATTTAATATCATGAATAACGAGTACCAAGAGGGTTGGAAAGCTTAGAAGCGAAACCAATTGAAGAAAATAAGTTTCGTCAAAAGTCGACAAGTTTGGAATGTTATAACATATACTTTGGGGTGAGACTAGGGTTCTTAACATGAAAAGGAGGTTATGATATGAGTTATTTTTGTCGTATTATAGTTGTGTGCTATGTTTGGAAGTCAAACAAGTTGTGGAACAAAAGTTGGCAAAGGTCATCACAAGTTACATTCATAATGTGCTGAAAAATAGGTGAATGTAGCTGAGCTTTTCTCCCAATGTACTTGAAATTATTGGATGATCCACCAATCAAATTGAATAACTATGAGTCTAGTTTCCAACACATTAAACCATTTATCGATATGGTGTTAAAGTAGAGAGATATTCACGTTTTCACGAGACTGCGCAAGTAGCTCCCATGGGACCCACTTAGGCGGTGCTCGATCTACTTCACTTTAAAAATGATTTGGACGCCTATTTTCTGCTTATTTTCGAGTCAACTTCATCTCCAAAACTTCTCCTAACTCTCCTAAACAGATACCATAAGGGTTTGAAGTGATTCCAAAGTGATTACATCATATTTTAACATCAAAAGCTAGTTCTAGTGAAGAACAACCACTACAAGAAAATAGGCCTTTAGCGAGGGAAAATCTGATTGTTAAACATCCAATTCCGGTCGTTGAAAGTTGAAAGAGACCGGAAAAAATTTGATTTTCAACGGTCGTTAAAAGCTTCAGCGTTTAAAGTTAACGATCAGTTTACAATCTGGTCGTTAAAGGTTCTTTAGCAACGGTATAATTTTCGGTCGTTATTCATGCTTTTTAGCGACAGTCGGCAAAACACTCAGGTTCGAAAGCAAAACAGGGAGCCAAATAACAATTATCAATGCCAATTTCGACCCAATCGGACAAGCACAGAATTGACGAAGATGATGATTTCGGGGTTCCTCGATCTTTTATCGCCCTCGATGATTGCGACGCTACCAAGTCAATGGCCGAAGAACTGGAGCATGTCGTACTGATTGAACATCTACCCAATCGCAAGGTATACTTGGGCACAGAGTTAACTCCCGAGCTCAATAAAAACTCATTCAATTTCTTATAGATAACATGGATTGTTTAGCTTGGTTCCACATTGATATGACAGGGATCCCACCAGAGATCGCTACTTGCAAACTGAGCTTGGGCCCAAAGTTCCGCCTCGTCAAACAAAAAAGGAGACCCCAGTCCAAGATCAAACATGCCTTCATCAAGGACAAGGTAACTAAGCTCCTTAAAATAGGGTCTATCCTGGAGGTCAAATACCCGGAATGGTTAGCAAACGTATTCGTGGTCCCTGAGAAAGGGAACCAACTAAGAATGTGTGTAGATTATAAAGACCTAAATAAAGCATGCCCCAAAAATTCTTTCCCTTTGCCTAACATCGATCACATCATCGATGCCAAAGCCGACCACGAGACTCTAAGTTTTATAGATGCCTATTACAGGTACAACCAAATATGGCACGTGCTGCTATAACGTAATGCCATTCGGATTAAAAAATACCGGTTCCACTTACCAATGACTAGTGAACCAAATATTTGAAGAATAAATAGGAAAAATCATGGAAGTTTAAATTGATGAAATGCTAGTTAAGTCCTTGCAAGCAGAGGACCATTTGAATGATTTGCAAGAAACCTTCAGTATATTAAAGAAGTATAACATGAAGCTAAATCTAGAAAAAGTGCATTCGGGGTCGATTCCGACAAGTTTCTCGGATTCATGGTATCGAATCGAGCGATAAAGATTAACCCCTTTAAGATCAAAGCTATCGAGGATATCACGGTAGTAGATAATGTGAAGTTTGTCCAAAGGTTAACTAGACACATTGCAGCCCTGAGGCGATTCATTTCGAGGTCGTCTGATAAAAATCATCAATATTTCATTGCGAAAAAAGAAAAACAACTTCATATGGACCCCAGAATGTCAACAAGCTTTAGAGGAACTTATGCGATACTTTTCAAGCCTACCATTGCTTCACACACCAATGGCGGACGAACGATTGTACTTTTACCTTGCGGTATTGGAGATAGCGGTAAGTGGAGTTGTCGTACAAGAAGAACAAGGTACGCAATTTCCAATTTATTCTATCAGTAGGACCTTAGGTCAGGCCAAAACTAGATAGCCTCTCCAAGAACATTGGCACTCGCCTTGCTAGGGTGCTTCTAGGAAACTGAAACCATATTTTTAGTGCCATCCTATATGTGTTGTGACAAACTCCCCTTTACGAAATATAATGCATAAGACCGAACTTTCGGGATGGATGACCAAATGGCCCATATAAATCAGCAGATTTGATATGGAATATCAACCCCGAACAACCATCAAATCTCAAATTTTGGTAGATTTCGTGGCCGACTTTACACCAGCCCTAATGCCCAAAGTCGAAAGACAGTTGTTGATAAACTCAAGAACATCTTCGAGAATCTGGACCCTCTTTACGGATGGTGCCTTGAACGTAAAAGGGTCCAGACTTGGCATCGTACTAAAGCAATCCACAGGCAATATAGTTAGACAATCTATTAGAACTATAAAATTGACTAGCAACGAGGTCGAATATCAGGCTCTGTTTGTAGAACTCAATCTGGTCAAAGGCTTGGGGCGGAGGTGATCGAAGCTAAGTGTGATTCCCTCCTTGTAGTGAAGCAAGTTAACGAAATGTTCGAAGTAAGAGATGATCGAATGCAAAGATACCTAGACAAGCTACATGTAACACTATATCTGTTCAAAGATTGGACCTTGCAGCACGTGCCCCGAGATCAAAATAGGAAGGTCGATGCCCTCGCAAACTTAGGATCATCGGTCGATGAAGACAAGCTCAACTTGGGGGTGGTCGTACAACTTATGATGTCGGTAGTAGAACAAGCTCACACCGAAATAAACTCCACAAGCTTGACTTGGGATTGGAGAAAAAAATACATAGTTTATTTGAAAACCGAAAAACGTCCCTCAAATTCAAAGGAATCGAGGGCCCTGCACACAAAGGCAGCCCGATTTAGCTTGTCCAAAGATGGAACCTTACTCAAGAGAATGTTCAACCGTCCGATGGAAATATGTCTGGGATCAAGAGATACTGAGTACGTTTTGAGAGAAGTCCATGAAGGCATATGCGGGAACCACTCAGGCGCCGAATCATTGGCTCGAAAGGTAATCTGAGCCGACTATTACTGGGTTGATATGGAAAAAGATGCGAAGGCATTTGTGCAAAATTTTTATAAAAATCAAAGATATGCTCCGATGATTCATCAACCCGGGGAGCTGCTGCATTCAGTTTTATCGCCGTGGCCGTTCATGAAGTGGGGAATGGACATTGTCGGCCCTCTTCCATCGGCACTAGGTAAGGCTCAATTTGTTTTGTTTATAACTGACTATTGGGTTGAAGGACATGCCTACCATAAGATCAGGGAAAAGGAAGTCATCGCCTTCATTTGGGATCACATCATATGTCGATTCGAAATACCATCCAAAATTGCATGTGACAATGGAAACCAGTTTATTGGCCGTAGGGTGACTAAATTTTTCAAAGATCAAAAGGATCTTATCAACATCTTATCACCCTAGCAGGAATGGAGAAGCCGAATTGACCAACAAAACCATAATCCAAAACCTCAAGAAAATGTTGATCGACACTAAGGGGAAATGGAGATAGATCTTTCCCGAAGTTCTCTGGCCGTATCGCATAACTTTGAAATAAAGTACCGGGACCACCCCGTTCTCATTGGTTTATGGATCCAAAGATTTAATATCGGTCGAAGTCGGGGAGCCGAGTATGAGATTCTGATCTACAACGAGGAAATCGAATGACGAGGCCATGAATACAAGCCTAGAGCTATTGAACGAATAGCGTGAAGCTACCTTTGTTCAATTTGCTGCCCAATAGCAATGGATCAAAAGGTATTACAATCAAAGGTCCAACCTTTGATATTTTAATGCTGGGTACTTAGTGCTGAGGAAGGTCACATTAAACACCCAAAAACCAAATGAAGGGAAATTTATCCGAACTGGGAAGGGTCGTACGGATTCTCAAAATCACAGGGAAAGGGTCCTATAAGCTCGGAATGATGGACGGAGAATAACTACTGACTCATTGGAGCGTAACTTTTAAACTATATTACTGGGAAGGTATGATCTCATTACAATTATTTCTATTTTTGACTAACATTTGCAGGTTATTGACAAGGAGAAGCACGAAGACTTTAGGTATTAAAGCCCGCGTTTCACTCTTTTTCCCTTGAACTATTTTTGTCCCAATTGGGTTTATCAGCGTGGTTTTAACGAGGCAGCAGTGGATCGTGCTAACGTACAATCGAAGTTCGATCACGAATCGGTGTCAAAGAAAACACTAATAGTATCCGAGGTTCCTCTACAATCAATCTCAAATATTGGGGGGCATTGCCCTTGGATTCCAACTTTTTTGCGAGGAAATTACTTCATAACAACGAGATCTTGATATGTGAGATTTGTTGTAAGGGCCAAGCGATCAAAACAAACCATGCCCATGTAGGTTGCTCGAGCCCTGACATAAAATATGTACGCATGTGTAGTCATTTTTCACAAGAATAAAGAGAAGTATTTTTCCTCACAATTCTCTCATGCCTTAGAAATTTTTTCTACTTTACAATTCTGTACTTTCGATCTATTATGCAAACGAACTCAAGAGACCATTATAACCAGAGTTCGGATGATCACTCTCACACTCGGGGACTGCCATCCAGTAAATAAACTCGAACTATAGAGTGTCGGGGGCATAAGACCTCTTAGGCAACCCCCGAATTTTAAAGGCCATGATCATATCCACTCAGGGACTATTATCTTAGGCAAGCCAGGATAACTTGGGAAAGCAAGCTCATGTGGCTATGCCCGAACTAAAAGGGTATGACTAATTTAACAAGGTTTGGAGAAGTCTGAAATCCGTAACAAAAATAGGCCTTCAAAAAGGAAAAAGAAAAATATTTCACAACTAGTTCTAAGGGCTACCCTCGAGAGAAAACCTTAATAACATCGAACCCCAATAACGCCTTAACCCAGAAAGGCAATAAAGTCAAGGTTTGTTCGAACCCTCGAATACAACCTTATTGTTTCATGCTAAGGCATTCCAACCTTTAGGAATACAAAAAATAAAGTAAAGAAAAAAATTTAAGAGCCGAAAGGGAAAGAAAAGCATATACAATACTATTTAACAAAGTCAAATTGGCCTAATACAAAATCTACAATAGTCGGAATGGCCTCAAAAGATGCAAAGGAAAAACAAAAAATATAAAGGCCTAAGTGGCTTGATCTTCATCAGAGGCAGCATCTCCATCATTGTGATCGTCTCTGCCTTCAGACTCACTTAAACTATTTGAGTCTTCCTCAGGAAAGGCTAGCTTTCGAGCCATTGCTTCCTCTGCTTTGGTGCTCTCGAGTGCAGCTTGTATATCGATGCCTTGAGCTTGCCACTTTGCATGATCCACCATGCTCTTGGCCTGCACCTGAATGGCTTGAATGTTGACCTTATATTGAGTGGCATTAGCATTGGCTTTGGTGTTGGCCACGGCCGCCTCAGATTTGGCCGCTTCGAGCTCATTGACCAAGTTTGTTAATTGGTACTAAAGCTTCTCTATTTTCTTTGCTTGAACCGAGATTCTCTCTCTTGCAACCAGTAGCTAGAATTCGGACAACTCCAACTCTGCTTGGACGGCCTCCTTTTTCGAGGCTAGATATCCATATTCTTCTTGAACTCTTCGGCCTCGGCTCGAATTGCATCTATTTGTTTCTGAAGATCCTTGATATGTTCGAGCTATTGGTCTTTATCAAGCCCAAAACAGGTGGACCGATTCCTGGCCCCAAGTGTTTGATCGTAAGCGCAACATAGTGCTCTCTGTCCTGGAGGATGCCCGGGCCTTCTCTCCCCTTGTGGGGATTGCTAGATACCTCAGAATGCTTGGTGACCGAGGAAGACCAAGCTATGATGAATGCGGTGGGAGTGGCTTGCCTGTTCAACGAGGCCCGACATGCTCTGAATCGGGTAACTTCGAGGGCCATTCTATTGTCTCTTTTAAACTTGGATTTGTAGGAAATTCTAACATCTTTTTCCTTACTTATAGGCTTCGGTGTTGCATCACGAGGCTTTCCTTTGAATCCAGGAGGAGCGCGAGGCCGGGTTTGGGACCACACAAAGAGAAAACACACCTAAAAGCTTCTCAATGAGAAGTTTAAAGCAGATTTAGTGACGGCTCAGAGATGAACATGACAAAATGGCCAAGTAGGTATTCTGAGTGCTTCACGATAGTGAAGACAAATTAGAGATAATGACTAACGATGATGTCACGATCCAAAAACTACAAGTCGTGATAGCTAACTCGATCCGCTAGGTAAGCCAACTAATGAAAAATACGATCCAAATGAGATTTATAGGAACACAGTAAGTAATTATCTGAATATTTACAAATTGACCCAAGAACTAGTACTATGAAACACAAGTTTCTAAGACATGGAATTTACAAAGCTAGTACAATTAATTACACTATCTATTTGAAATTTACATAACAGATTAACAAGACCTAAGCTACCAAGGACAACTCACATCTATATCCAGAATGTACGAACATTTTCATGGTCAGCTCCCGACATCACCAGCAACTCTGCTCCAAAAGAAAATCTACACGCAAAGTACAGAAGTGTAGTATGAGTACAATCGAATCCATATACCTAGTAAGCATCTTGTCTAATTTCGTCAAAGTAGTTACGAGGCTTTTTAGTTAAAAGATACTTACTAATAAAACCCGCACCATAAATCAACAATAGAACTATACCACGATATAAAAGAGAAGAATACATGAAACGAATACGCAAAACAATAACTGAGTGTTAGCAGAGATCACAATTTAGCATCTTCCAATACCTCGACCATTTCTTTCCTTAGAACGAAACCAATAAACTACGACAGTCACTTCATAACTTTCATAGTATGGGGAATGTACTCTGATATCAAGTCAACTACACCACAACACCCTTCGTTCTTTTATCTCAACCTCACCCAATATAAGTATAACAGAACCAACCAGTGACTGAAATACCGATAATATGAATAACAAAGTAGGAATATCGCAATAATGAACAAAGATATACATATGGGCAACAGTAATAGACTAGGTGGAAGGCATGTGACTAATGACAACAATTGGAAGACAATGAATATCAGTACTAACTAGCATGGTGGTGGCCTAGATACAAGTATAACAAATAAGAAGGAAACACATGATCTTTACAAGTTAACAAGTAGAGGCATGAATGACTAACATAGAAAAAGGACTTGTACTAAAGTGCAATAGAATAGATACGACATGGATGTAATTATAACAGCAGGAAGTAGGCATAGTATATGCAAGTTAAACAAGTAGAAGATATGGGCAACATAACCACAATTGATATAGAGGTGAAGGACATGACAATAACAACAAGTAACACAAGATCTATAAGTACGACAATAACAACTCAAGGTAATGGCATGAACGTATACTCGGGAAACATATATCACATCATAATGCATGTCCCTCATCCTCACCTGCACGGAATCACCCACCGTGCCATGATCTAACAATAATATAAAAGCATAACAATATAAATGAAATGGCATGGCATCACCCTTCGTGCTTTAACTCTCAAATGATATGGCACGGCATCACCCTTCATGCTTTTACTCTCAATAATGTGGCACGACATCAACCTTCGTGCTTTTACTCTCAATAATATGGCATGGCATCACCCTTCGTGCTTTACACTCTTCCTTACCAAGCATATATATATATATATATATATATATCAACGATAAGCAAGGCAGGAAGCATAAATAACGTCAAAAAGAGTGTTTAAATGAATATTCCAAACATAACTTTCCAAGCCAACAATAATTCCATAAACCCTCAAGAGCCGTATTATTCAGATACTTCAACAAATCTCACGAATGATCAACAATAAAAGTATAGAATCTAGTATCTAAAGAATATCGGTTGTACAAAAGTATTAATGACTACGCATAGTGATGACTGAATTAGACACATCAGTGTATTCTCAGAATCCCATCAAAATTGATCAAGTTATAATAAGCTAAGTCTTGATTTGTAACATTTAATACTATGTTCTTAGTATCTAGGAGTCAAGTAAGGCATGAAGCAAGAAGGTCGCGTAATTCTACAAGACACAACTGTAACATAATCTATCCCTGATCATGATTAACCCTGGCACATAAATATACATTCATCACCTCATATATGTATCACCCCTGCATGTAGAAAATAATGTCAAATAGCAGGAAAAATTCCCTCAACAATGTTAGGCAAGACACCTACCTTAATCCGGCTCACTCAATACTCAAATTTAGCTTTTTCCTTTATAAATTCACCTCCGCTCGACTCAAACTAGCCAAAGATGACTTGAATGCATCACGCAATGCAAGAGCAAACAATTTCAATAAATAAAGCTATGATTTTTTACAATTTCTAAAAAGTCAACAAACGTCAAACCCGTCAAAACCCGGGTCCAAGGGTAGATCTTGACTACCCATAGCCTCATGAGTTCAAATATATATTTTTTTTCAAACCCGAGCCCTCTTCGACTCTCAAATCTCAAATTTTTATTTTTTCAAAAGTTTGACAAAATCTCCAAAATTTTCCCTAGATTTCTCATGAATTTTATGTTAAATCTTATGTATAATTAAGAAATGTAGTTGAGAATTGATTAGAGGTACTTACCTAATGATTTGGTATGAAAATCCATTAAAAAAATTGCCTCCCATCAAAGTTAGGGTTCAAAGTATGACAAAATAAAGCTAAGTCTCGGAATTCTCAGCTATATGCAGGCTGCAGATGTCGTATTTGCGACAAGGGGTTCGCAAATGCAAACAATTCATCGTAAAAGTAAAGTTTTGAAATCTCTGCTACCTTCGCAAATGCGACCAAAATGGTCCAAATGCGAACACTAGACCTTGCAAAAGCGACCAGTTGGTTGCAAATGCGAACTAACCCAGCTCAGGCCTTTATCATAAATATGATACTGGGTCCGCCAAATGCAAACTCAACGGGCCTCGCAAAAGCGGAAAATTTTTCGTAAATACGAGTACTTCCCCAACAGCCCAACTTAGCAAATGTGAGGCTTCTTTGCAATTGTGATAGTTTCACTTGCGACAAAAACATCACAAATGCGATGACACTAGTACCAGCACTCAAAAAATCATAAAAAATCATTCTGAAACCAATCCAAAACTCACCCGAGCCCCCGTGGCTCCAAACGAACCATGCACCCAGGTCCAGAAACATAACACAAACTCGCTCGCATTATTAAATAATCAAAATAACCTCTAAAACCATGAAGTGGATTCCAAAACCCATGAAGATCAAACTAAACTTCAAGAACTTCTAGAATCGCAACTGAGCGTCCGCCAATTGACCACAAAGTTTGCACATAAGTCAAATTTGACATTACATACTTATTCCAACTTTTGGAATCATAATCTGACCCCCAAATCAAAAATTCTACTTCTGGTCAAACTTCCCAAAAATTAAACTTTTGCCAATTCAAGACTAATTCAACTACGGACCTCCAAGTTAAAAATCCGACACGCTCCTAAGTCCAAAATCACCCAATAAAACTAACAGAACTGATGGGACTTCATTCCGAGGTCAAATGCTAAAAACTTAAACTTTGTCAACTCTTCCAACTTAGAGCTTAAATCTTTAAGTTCATTCTTCCAAATCGATTCAGAATAAATTGAAAACTAACACCGACGATTTACGCAAGTCATAACACATCATGTGGAGATACTCAAGCCCTTAAACTATCGAGCGAAGTGTAAATACTCAAAACGACCAGTCGGATTGTTATAGATGATGGTTCCTTATTTGGCACTGGTAAATCACCAAGCTTAGTGACATATCCCAAAGCGGCAAAATCTCCCCCATACAAGAATCCGTGGATATCAATTGCCACTTGAGAACCCTCGCAAGAGCGACCTTGCAACATATTGGCCTCGCGGATCATAGCATTTGAAAGTTGCAGGGATTCAAAAATATCAATCACTACGAGATCGTCCCTCAGGATATCTTCATCTACTCGAGAAGCCTCAACTCCAGTTTCTCCCTCGACTATCTTAGATTGAGATGGAGTGGCCTTAACTCCTTCCGGTTCAGGAACTTTGGTCGAGGCTCCCTCATCAACTTTCTCCAGTATGGAGGGCTTTTGTATCGAAGCACCAGCCCACATATGTGCTACCAGATTTGATTACTCTTCTTCTTCATCTTTAGACTTGTCCCTTAGTCGACATACTGATTCTAAAGATATAGCGATAGTTCTCCCCTTGGTTTTACGGGCTTTGTTTTTTCTTTGGCTTTGGCTTTTCCAAGTTCGTGGAACTTGGAGCCCCTTTTATCTTCTTCTCTATGGCGTGCTTCGGAGTAGGTGGTTGGGAAAGGATTTCTTCTTTAGATAGGGGTCTCATTTCCACATCCTTCCCAAGGCCAACCGAGTAAGAAAGACGAGTGAGCTCAAAAAAGTGGCAAATGATAAACGTTCAAAGAAAGAAGCTTACTATGACTGTGGGCCTCCTATCGACCGTTTAATAATTCCATCCAAGAACACTCGAAGTAAAGTCTCTGCAATACTAGGCTCTTGACCCATTGCTTGAGATCGAGGATCACCTCCAGTGCTTGGGCCACAGCTGCAACACCAAAAAATATAGATAAGGAAATGAGATAAGAAGTACAAATAGCAAAGTTGAAAAGGCAAAGTACTACTCACGGTTCAGGTTCCATTTCTCAGGAAAAGGAATTTTTTCAGCAGGGATTAGGTCGAAAGTCCTTATTCGGACAAATCGGCTCATCCAACCTTGGTCGCAAGATTTGTCCATGCTCGAAAAAGAGGACTTGACGTCCCGCCAAACAAGATTGATCAACCCTTCTCGATAGAGTTGGGGACTATAAATGTGGATAAGTTGGTCGAGGGTGAAAGGACATCCCTCTATTTCGCTCACGAAGAATCGGGAAGGATCACTATTCTCCAGAAAGAAGGATGGATCTGGCCAAGGATCAAGTCATACCTCTTGCAGAAGGTGACAATGATAGGGTCTAAGGGACCCAATCTAAAAGGGTAAGTGTCAACACATAGGAAACCCTCTATATGGGTAGTGGTCAACTCCTCAGGCGAAGGTACCATAACATGTTTATCGACCCAGCGGCACTCCTCCTTACCTTTGTCAAGGAGGTCATCAGTTATTCTGCATATGTACCTTGAAATCAGTTCGCATGTACCAGGTACCGAGGAGGTTTTTCAATCCTAAAATGGGCGATAGTAAGGCAAACTCCCGGAATGAAATCTTCAAGGGAAGGCTTTTCCACAACTCTATCACCGACGAGCTGTGGAAAAGAGACGGTCTCCTTTTGAAGTACGGTTTTGGAAGTTTTTTCATTGTAAAGTAGAAAATGAGGGAATTAGGGTGATATAAATTTGCTTAAGATTCAACAGATATGAGAGCAAGATATACAAAGTAAAGAGATTTCAGAAGAAAAGTAATAATGAGAAGAAATTTTGAGCATAAAAGTTAAAGTGGAAAAAGGTGGCGGTACTTATAACTTGTTGGTGGTGGTTCAAATATGATGGTGGACGACCCGAAACTGACATACATTTAATGCATTGGTAATAGAACCAACGGGACATTTCAGTGCCCACTTATTGCTAACATCATAATCGGGCTCATCGCTTATGTCACGATACATCGAGACAGGATTGGAAAAATTCATGCCATTTCTCATCGTCTTCTTTTCGAGAAACGGGAGGACTATCTGTATACGATCAAATTCGAGCTTCTCCTTTCTGTGTGACTGATTGAGACTGGATCACAATAAGCCAAGATTCAGCCTCGATTTATGTCGAACTATGATGCAAAGTTAAGTTGCCAAGCTCGTGGCCTCGAGACCAAGATCGAGAATGAATGAGATACATATCGAGGAAATCTTACCGACTCGAATAACAAAAATAAAAAATATCTATAATCGGGCAAGGATCACAGTATGAATCCTGACACGTATCAAGAAGAGGCCGATTAATTAACCAATCATGAGATTTCTTACCTCATATAAAATTGTACTTAGAGTAGGACTCCCCTACTATATAAAAGGGAGTCTAGTCATTTGTAAAGACATCATATTCATGCAATACAAAGCAATATATTATCATTCTCTTGTTATCATTGTATTGTTATTCTGTTCTTAATCCATTTGATACATATTAGGTTCAAGGGTGATCGAACTCGAGGGCCAAGGTTGTACAATTTGTGTGGTTTGCATTTATTCGGTAACTCTCAGTTTCAATACTATCTTATTCTTCTTAATTACTTCCAAGTTATATCACATATCCTTAAAACAGTATATAAATTTAATTTTTATCCTATTTTAGCGTAACCAAGTTGCTAAATATCCCTCGGCAATAGAACCTTCTGCACAAGCACTATTACGAATAAATGGTTTCACAAAGTATATATATCGCTCCCTTGGATACATCCATGGATATTGAGAAGGTCCAGCAATCTTAACTTCATTAGCTAAATGAATTGGAAAGTGCTCCATGACAAAAAAAATGTATCAGGGAAGACTTTTTCTAGCTTGAACTCAGTTATTGGGATTTGAATATCTATCAGATCTAATTCATCAACACTTAAACATTTCGATCCAAGCACATTGAAAAACAAAGATGACTCAATAATCTGTTCGTACATAGATTTGCATAGCATACTCCGTAGAGCAAGTGGTAGTAAATATTGTAGAAGAATATGGCAATCATGAATTTTTAAACCTGAAATTTTGCAATCTTTAAGGTTGACACACTGGAAAATATTTGATGAAAATCCATCTGGGACCTCTAAGTTCTTCAAGAAACTAAAAAACTTGTGCTTCTCTTTTGGAGATAATGTGTAACATGTTGTTGGTAAGTCATATTTATCCTCAATTTTTATCGGATGCAATTCTTTCCTAATTCATTGCTTGCAAATACAACCGAGTGTTTATCGTATCTTTGACTTTTCCTTTGATATTTAAGATTGTCCCTAAAATATTATCACATATATTTTTCTCAATGTGCATTACATCTAATTTATGATGCAATAAAAGAGTTTCCCAATATGGGAGATCAAAGAAAAGACTCTTCTTATTCCAATTATCATCCCTACTATCATGTGATATTTTTAATCTTCTTCTTTGGATCCTTTGTTAGTTGTAACCCATCTAAGTCAGCCACTTGACCATGTTTATCATCACTAGACAACTATTTTGGTGTTAATCTTTGCTCGATAGTGCCATCAAATGACGCTTTATCATTTATCCATTTGTGATTAAGAGGAAGAAATCGTCTATGGCCCATATAGCACATTTTTTTTTAATAATTTTGTAACTTAATTGAGTGAGTTTTTTTATTGCAATATGGGCATGCTAGTTTTCTTTTTGTGATCCATCCAGACAAATTTGCATATGCTGGAAAGTTATAATGGTCCATAATAAAGATGCATGCAACATAAAGTATTATTTACTTGACGCATCAAATGGCTCCACTCCAGATTCCCACATTTTCTTTAATTCCTCTACCAAAGGCTAGAGATAAATGTCAATAGCATCTCCAGGACTCTCATGTTCAGAAATAATCATCGACAAAATAATATTTTCTTTGTTCAAGCGTAGCCATAGTGGTAAATTTTAAGGAATAAGTACCACAGACCAAATACTATATGGAGTTTTAGCATTCCCAAATGGTTAAAACTATCGCTTGCAAGTCCAAGTCGAACATTACGAGGCTCGTACGGGAAAGTTTGATGAAGTTCATCAAATATTTTCCACGCTATTGAATTAGCTGATTGCCTCCTTTTTCCATCATCAACTCTTTTTTCATGATTTCATCTCATCAGAGAAGATATTTTCGAGGACATAAATAATCTTTGAAGTCTTGGATTTAGAGGAAAATAACGTAAAATCTTGTATGGTATCTTTTTCTCGCTTTTAAATTTGGTTTTCCCACTATATTTATCCTCCTTCCATCTAGATGCACCATAAACTTTGCAAGAATATGACTTATCATCCTTCCAATATAACATACATTTATTCTTACATAATAAATCTTCTTGTAAGAAAGCCATATGGTCCGAATTATCTTCTTTTCTTCGTAATATGAATTTGGAAAGTTTGATCCCTCCAGCAATAAATCTTCCTTCAAGAGCTTCAACAACATTGTAAATGATGCATTACCCCAATTACCAATACTTTTAATATGAAGCAACTTTACCAAAGTAAAAAGTTTAAATAAAGAGGCAATTTTTCAGCCGTGCCAATGTAAAATGAAGTGGCGATCTTTCAGCCATGCAAATATAAATGAAGTGGCAATCTTTCAGCCATGCAAAATGCAGATAAAGACAATGTTTAGTCTCGGAAGGCAGAATGGTAGCCTTATGCGATGCAGAATATGTAGATGGAATAGTGTTTAGTCTCGGAAGGAGGAATGTTAGCCTTATGTAATGCAGAATATGCAGATGGAGCCAATGTTTAGTCTCGGAAGGCAGAATGGTAGCCTTACGCGATACAGGAAATGAAACGAAGTGGGAAATGGTAACAGAATTTCTTAGCTGACAGTAAGTTATGATGTCGAGACCGCTGGGGATATTGAGATTTATGAGATATAACTGGCATGCTTGGATGGCCAGTCAGTAAGTGCAACAATCCTGAGAGTTGAATTCATGAATCAGTGTTTGTCTTGTAGGTGTGTAGTCTATCATATGCTTTCGTAATCCAAATTCCTGCATCCAAAGAAATGTTGTGAGTTTTGTAGAGCTGATGTTAGTTCGTATCCCTTCCGGACTTGCTTGACCTGTTCGGCTTTTATCAGGTGATACGATATGCGTTATTGGGGTAGCATTGTGGAACAAATGACTTCGATAATAAACATGCATGAATTTGTAAAAGTATGACATAAGTATATATTTAAGAAATAATTTTTAGATGAACCGATGACCGTTATATGGTTCAAGAAATTGCAACCTCTCTTGCTTCTAAATTTTAAGGGTCCTCCTCAAAATTCTGCCCCAGTTTTCAATTGTGGGGAAAATAAAAATTTCATTGAATTGTGACCGAATCCATAAGGCTACCTATGTATCCCCTCTGAAATGGGGATCAGGTCAGACGTAGTTCAAATTATATCATATAGGAAAGCATAAGATTACATAAAGTAACGCTTGACTGCATCTGAGTTGATTGGTTTTTGCCAAACTTCTCAGTCCATTTCTGCAAGTATAAGGGCTCCTCCTGTCAGAACCCGGTCAACTATGTATGGACCTTGCCAAATGGGAGAGAATTTACCTTTAGCTTCATCTTGATGCGGAAAAATTTTCTTTAACACCAGCTGCCTCGGTGCGAAATGTCTTGGCTTTACTTTCTTGTTGAAGGCTCTGGACATTCTGTTTTGATAAAGCTGACCGTGGCAAACTGCATTCAGTATTTTTCCATCTATAAGAGCTAGCTGCTCATAGCGACTTTTCACCCATTCTGTATCGTCTAGCTCAGATTCCTGTATGACCCTTAAGGAAGGGATTTCTACTTCGGCGGGAATGACGACTTCTGTACCATAAACCAGCATATAGGGGGTTGCCCCGATTAATGTGCGGACGGTGGTGCGATACCCTAATAGAGTAAATGATAGCTTTTCATGCCATATCTAGCTTGAACTTTCTGAGCTTCTATTTTGCTGGTAGACATGTCGGATCAGTCGGCAGTTTGTGTGCCACAATAGACTTACTCAGACCAATCATGTCATCGTACGACCAAGTGAATATGTCCTCATATTCTCTAAGAAACTGTGTGTATTCATTTTATTCTGATGTCGATAAGTGAATGCTGATTCGTGTTTCTTTGACATTCTCTTCATCTCCTAGGTTAACAATCTCAGTCTCGTCCAGTTTGGGCTTTGGCCTGTTTTTAAAATTCTCGACTTCCTTAACAATCTCTTCCGGTATGTCATCATCCTCTGAATCTATGTTTGTTTGTTGCATTGTCTCATTGCATGTCTTAGTCATAAGTTCATCAAGATAAGTAATAGTAATGTTGTATAAGTAAAGTAATAAGAGAAAATAATAAGAGTAAGATTTATAAGAAAATCGAAATGCTTTGATAAATTCCATAACTGTTTTTGAACATTGGAGATCTTGTTGCGAAATTAAAAATGCGAAAGGAAAGTTAACTAGTAAAATAAAAGATAGTGCATGATGCTTGTTCAGCCTTTCTACCCTGAGGATCGCCGGGCTCTGGTGGTTGTGATGGTCTAGTTATTGAGGCATGCTCCTATGCTTATAGCCTTTATGGAAGGGCTTTCCTCCCCCTCCTCCGCAAAAATGACACAACAATCCATATCATCGTCTTCTAGGAACAAATTCCTAATTGCTACCAGTGCTTCCTTTTCTTCTGACCCATAGATAACTTCGGCCGGTTGGAAAGTCTGTTCCAAGCTTGGTATTGGCTTCTCCAATAGATAGTAAAGACCGCGCCATGGTGGTGACCATTGGTTGAACTCCTCCCAAGTATACTCATACCGCAATCCGAAGGTGGTGCCATGTTTCTTGAGTTTGATGGGCTTAGCGATTCCTTGGAGGTTTTTCCCAAGTCCCTTGCCAGGTTGATATTCACTCCATTTCAAAATGCTCTCAATTTTGTTGTCCCACCATTTATCCTTGTCAACGGTGTTGACTCGCTCGATGTGGTGATAAGTCTCACTGCCTATCTTTCTTCTGCCTCCTATTGTCGGGATGGTCTAGCAACTGTATTTGGGATTACTACCATCGCCGTGAATGATCATATCTTGGTGATTCCACTCAAACTTCACTGCTTGATATAGTGTTGATGCCACAGACCCAGGGGCATGAATCCATGGTCATCCCAATAACAGATTGTAAGACGCTGGCACGTCTATCACTTGAAAATCAACATCAAACCAAGTTGGCCCCATTTGCAAGCACAGACTAATTTCCTCAATGGTGGAACTTTAGGAACCATCTAAAGCTTGGACATTGATAGCCCTATCCTTGATCTCATGCAGTCCCTTTCCCAATGTTCTTAGTGTTACCGGCGGACAAATATTGAAGCTGGACCCTCCATCAATTAGGATCCTGGTGATAAAATAATCTTCACATTGCATGGTGATGTGCAACGCCTTGTTGTGGCTCAACCCTTCTGGTGGCAGCTCATCTTCATGAAAAATGACCTTGTGACTTTTCAATACCTATCCTACCATGTTAGCCATCTCTCTGCCGGTGATATTGCTTGGCACATATGCTTCACTCAGCACCCTTAACAAGTCATTCTTGTGTGCATCAGAAATTTATAGCAAAGCAAAGACAGAAATTTGTGCCGGTGTTTTGTTCAACTGATTAGTGACTGAGTATTCTTTGGCTTGTATCTTTCTCCAGAGATCGTCGGGCCCAGTTTCAGTGATGGTTGGCCAACTAGAGGCTTGCTTGCTTGATTCAACCAAATGTTCCGGGGTATAAACCCTACTGGTTCTCATCATATCCTGTGCCGCAATGGCTTCCCCGAACTTGACCTTCCCTTTCCTTCTTGCCTCGGCTGTGTAGTCCCAAGGTATGGCATTTTTATGGAATGGTGTTACGGCCAACATTGCCACTGGAATCAGCATGGCTATCTTTACTCCGAACGGAGCATACCCCTTATGTGGTAAAACTGCAACATTAAAGGGTGTAGGTGCATTTGCTGGTGACATAAATTTTAGCTCAATCGGTGCTGGTCTTTTTCCAGAAGATGGTGCTTCAAACTCAAATGGCATGGACATGTTTACCTCAGCATCCCCGGATGGCTGAATATGGACTACAATCGGATTAAGGGTGACTATTGTCTTCTTTGGATCGTCACCTTCCGTGATAAAATCGATTGATCCCTTGGGGTCCCAATCATCCTCTATTTCAATCATGTTAACGCCTATATCCTTTTGATCTGGTAGAGGGTTATTGCAGACATTCGCATCAGGCTCCTTTGCCACAATAATCTTGTTATCAATCAAAGTATCACGACCCGAATTTCCCACCATCGGGCATCGTGATGGCGCCTACTAACGGAGCTAGGCCAGCCAAGCATTAAACATACTCTAACCAATCTCAACAATATTTTATACTGGAACACAATTAAATGAATGTGAAAGTTTTTAAGTTTAATAAAATGAAATCGATTGTGGAATTTAACAACACATCACTACCCAAAATCTGGTATCACTAGCTCACGAACTACTAAAGAGTACTGCATACAAGTCTGAATGAAAGAAAATACATGGGTCTGTCTCGGAACAATATAAACAAACTCAAATAAAGGAAAGAGACTTCAGCCTGCGAACATCAGCTAGGCTACCTCGAGAGTCCCTAGACTGAAGATAGCTCCCAGATAGAAATCCTACTGCTGCTGCCCAAAAGCTGCTCCTGGATCTGTGCACAGAGAAATGCACAGAGTGTAGCATCAGCACAAGCGACCCCATGTGCTGGTAGTGCCTGGCCTAACCCCGGCGAAGTAGTGACAAGGCTAGACCGGACTACCAAAATCAACCTGTAAAATTCTATATACATATATACAATAAAAGAAAAAGAAATACCGAAACTAAACAGTTAAAAAGGGAGGGAAAACATGCTATGGGGGAGCACAATCTGTATATAAAATTCATCAGCGTAATTAAGAACCAGGGCACAACAATAATTATCAAAGAATAAGAATTCGATAGTTGCACGGCATCACCCTTCGTGCTTTTACTCGCGTTCTCATCCAAAGCAAATGAATAAAATGCACGACATCACCCTTCGTGTTTTCCCTCACATGACTCTCATTTCATTGCACGGAATGACCCTTCGTGCAAATATAATCATTTCAGAGCACGAAATGTACCTTCGTGCATAAGTAGTCAAAACATAGCACGGAATGACCCTTCGTGAAAATATATCAAAAATAGCACGGAATGACCCTTCGTGCGTTAACACTCTTCCTCACTCAAATAGCAGTCACAACTAAACGGGCGAGAGAAAAATAGACAATAATAAGAAATGTCCCGGCAAGGGAATAACGCAATTAACAACTAAGTTCCGACAAGGGAACAACATTAATAGCTTTCACATCCCGGCAAGGGAAAATATTCAGTATATTTAAACCGTCCCGGCAAGGGATCAATCACAACTCCTTTCAATACTTTCATCTCCTACTCAGTGGTATTTATCATTCGAGCCAACGCTCCAAAGTATTAATATTTCATGATTTATCATCAAACTCTTCACATTATGCATTCATCATTAATTTAGTTTAGAAGAGTTCCAAATTATCTCAAAAATAAGTACAAACAAAGACTCACGGTCATGCTAGACTCCGGTGTATAGACACTCGTCACCACGCCTATACACCGCACTCGATCATTTAGCAAATAGCAAATTGTAATACTCTAATCTTATTACCTCAAGCCAAAGTTAGATCAAACAATTACCTCAAATGCTCCAAATGTCCACTCAGGCCTCTAGAATAGCTTTACCCCTCGAATTCACCACAAAACCGCTCGACTCTAGTCATAAATTACTTGAATGTATCAAAAAATGCTAATTAAATCAACTTGAATGCAAAAAATGATTTTCCCAAAGTTTTACTCAAAAATTACCAAAACGCCCCCGGGCCCACGTGGTCAAAACCCGAGGTTCGAACCAAAATCCGGCTACCCATTCCCCCAGGAACTCAACTATATAATTTATTTTGGAATCGGACCCCAAATTGAGGTCCATAACCCCCAATTTTAGAAGCCCTAGGTTCTACCCTAAGTTCCCAATTTCCTCCATTTAAAATCTTTGTTTTGAAGTTGAAATTATGTTTAAGGATGATAAGGAGTATGTTTAAGGATGATAAGGAGTAAAGAAAATAAGTTAGAAATCACTTACCAATCGTTTTGAAGAAGAAGAATCGTTTGAAAAATCGCCTCTTATGTTTTAGGTCTTGAAAAAGTTTAAAATGACTGAAAATCTCGAATTTATATGCTTCACTGAAGGCCTGGCGCGGACCGCACAAAAATGTCCCGCGGCCGCGCCAAGGAAGGGAGGGGGAGAAACGATTGTCTAAACCTACCCAGAGTGGATCGCACAATTTTGTGCGCGGTCGCGCTGGTGGACTTGCACCTAGGCCTTCTCTGAATCTCCCAGCGCGGACCGCGCAAAAATGCACCCGGCCGCGCTGGTCGAACTTAAGCCAATGGCCTCTTTGAACCTGACCACGCGGACCCTCGGCCACATGGCTTCCAGCGCGGACCGCGCGGAAATGACCGCGGCCGCGCTGGGGCCTGCAACACTGCAACATCTGATACTTTTAAGCCTAAGGCCTCTCGGGATCTACTCAAAACTCACCCGAGCCCTCGGGGCTCCAAACCAAACATACACATAACTCCAACAACATCCTACGGATTTACTTGCGCGATCAAATCGCCAAAATAACATCATTTACATAGAATCGAGCCTCAAAACTCATGATTTTCACTTCAAAGTTCTTTAACTTTCTAACTTGAAACTCATAGTCCGAAACACGTCAAACGATGTCCGATTTCGACCAAATTTCACAGGAAGCGCTTAACGCATATTTAAGACCTGTACCGGGCATCGAAAAAAAATACGAGCCCGATACCTATATTTTCTAACTCATTTTCATTTCTATTTTTCCTTAATTATTTCAGAAAACAATTTAACAGAAAAAATTCTTTTACCGGGGTTCTGGACCTCGAATTTCGACTCCGGGCACATGCCCGAGACCCATATTTTTCTACGTACCTCCAGGGACCATCACATCACGAGTCCGGGTCCGTTTACCCAAAATGTTGACCAAAATCAACTATATCAATATTAATATCATAATTCTTCAAATTGTTTTCACAGAATTCACATATTTTAACATAAAAACTTTCTGGCTTCGTGCCCGGACTGCGCACACAAATCGAGGTAACCACCAGCGAGGTTTCCAAGGCCTCGAAAGCGTACTGAAATTGAGAAAATACGGTGATGACACCTTTGAGTCGTCACACAAGGTCTGGATCTTATTTTTCAAAAAGCGGCATTCATCAATGGTGTGTCCTTTCATGCCAGAATGGTATGCACGAGACTTATTTGGATTAGCCCACTGAGAAGGGTTCTCAGGAGTTGCAGGGATAGGGGTGACGTAACCAACAGTTTTGAGTCTTTCATACAACTGGTCGATAGGTTTAGCAATAGCCGTATATTATTTTGGGGGTCTTCAGTCAAAGTTTGGTTAGGGTCTATGGAAGTTTTGGCGTGGAGGAAGGGATTGTTAGTGGGATGGTTGACTGTTGTAGGTTTGGTAAACATATGCTGGTTGGGAGTATTTGGGTGAAGTGGGATGATATGTAGGAGGTGATTGATAAGAGAGTGGTGGAGTTTGGTAAGAGGGTGAGGGTGCTTGGTAGTTTGGGGTAGGCTGGTATGTGATTGGAGGCATTGGGTATGTTTGGTATTTGACAGGAGATTTGGTTCTTTGTGCCACCATTACGGCTACTACATCTCTTTTCTTGGGCACACCACCTGACTGTAAGGCCTTGTTTATAGCTTCCAAGGCCTCGAAATTCATAACCATACCACTTTTAATGCCCTCTTCGATCCTTTCTCCCAGATTGATAATGTCAGAAAATTTGTGGCCCTCGATCATCATCAGCCTCTCACAATACTGTGCGTCTTGGGCCTGAACTAAGAATTTGTTCATTTTCTCTTCTTCCAAAGCAGGCCTAACCTTGGCAGCTTCGGACCTCCATCATGTAGCATACTCGCGGAATGTTTTGTGGGTTTCTTCTTCAGATTTTGAATATAGAACACATCTGGCGCATTCTCTGTGTTGAACCTGAAACTGTCCATAAAATCGAATGCCATGCTCTCCCAGTTTGACCACCTCTTTAGATCTTGGCTAATGTACCAAGATACGTCATCTCCTTTCAAGCTCCTCATGAAAAGCTTCATGCGGATCTTCTCGTCTTTTCCTACTCCAACCAATTTGTCACAGTACGTTACCAAATGGACCCTTGGATACCCTGTACCATCGAACATTTCAAACTTAGGAGGTTTGTACCCCTCGGGCAATTCGACATTGGGCTGTACGCAAAGATCTTCGTAGTTTAGCCCCTCAATTCCATTACTACCTTCAACGCCTTGAATTTTGCTAGTCAACTTTTTAAGCTCTTTGGCCAGATTTCTGATGAGCAAGTCCTTATCATCAGACTTGGGTGTGCTTGAGATGGGCTTGGTGGAGTATGGCATAGTCTCCACGTATATGGGGGTATTATGTTAGGTGTGGTAGTGGTCGTTTGTCGAGTTCTGGAGTTCGGGGGTGAGCAGAGGTATAGCAGGTATTGCAGTGGTGGTGTTGCTTTGGAATGTTTTGTGGAGGTACATGATTCTGAGCTTTTGGGAAATTAACCTCTGGAGTGCTGAGGGAAAATGACATATTTGCTAGATTCCGAACTTGGTCCAGTTTCTTTTGAAACTTTAACAGCTTTTGTTCTAGTTGGGATGCATTTTACTTGGGGACCAGAGTACCATGAGTGACCTCTACCCGTTAAGTGGAGTTGTTCAGATCTTCCATCTTCCCTTTGTTCTTGTGTCTGACAGGACTAAGAAGAGGAGTCGGTGGAAGGCCCCTGGATCTCGTAAAATAGGATGATGTTGCCAGAGTTCACGAACTAACCTTTGAAAAGAGGAATAAACAAAAAGTAAAGCAAAGGTAACAAGTCATTGAGGATTATAAGAAAAAAAAATGTTGCAATATTTAAACACATAGCATAGGAATGTAAACGTGTCCTAATTCGGGGACCTCTTTATGCCCGAGGTAGGACTAGCGACAAGTTGATTTGGAGAACTTGGAATATTAAATGCCTCATTTCATTGATAAAAAGTAGATGAATCTCAAATCGACACTAAATAACAAGAAATAAAAGTTGCTAGTGGCCATTGGTCTTATTACATTTTATAAAGCAGAAATGAAACTCCTATCTATTTGGTCCCAGAAGGACCTTCCGCAGACTCGGTATCATTGGCTCCATCGAATAGCTTCTCTAGCTCACACAGTCCAAGCAGCAGGTAGGCTCTGTCCAAATGTCCACCTTCATTTCCTTCAGCAATCCAGCAGTCTTCGACACTCTTTAAAAACTTCTTTTCCAACACTACTATACCTCGCTCCAAATACCCCAGTTGTTTGTTGGCGCTGATAGCCATATCCTTCCACTCTTCAATTGATTTTTGATTGGCTTCCTATATCTCACGGTGCTCGCTTTCGCATTCCCGAATTCTCTTGCGCAGTTGGTTGTACTTGACCTATGCTTTGGCCTTTTCATCTATGATCCTATTACCTCGAACAAACCCAGGCTGGCCAAGACCACTATGATTATCCTCCAACCAGCCCAAATAATAGGGAGCACAACCTGCATGGTATCTGTCTGGTTCGATGGTGTCCCTTTCCATGACAATCTTGCAATGCCACATATACTGAGATGACACCTGTAAGGACTATAGTCATCCTGGAAGTCAGCTCGGAAGTAACTCATCTTATCGACCCTGGGTATAACTTGCTTCCTGCCCAATTGTCTCTTGACCCGAAAAGGTATGTAAGGGTACGTTCCTCCTAAGTCGATCAGTAACAGGAAAGGTGCGTCTCTGGATTGGACGATGAACTACTCGGTGGGGAACCACTTGAATATCCAATGTACCTGGTCCTCTGTCAGATTTTCGAAGAGTTTGACCCATTCTCTAGCATTCTCTGGTTGGCGAACATATTGGGCATGCAGTTCATTCGCTTTGGATAATGAAAATTGATATGATCATCTCAGTCCCTTCGATGGATTTCTTGCCGGTACTCACCCTTTTGGAGATGTTCCACGAGCCATAGTTGAAGTAGCTAATTATAACCTTCGAAGTGTTTGGCTCCCCATTGACACCTTTCTAGGGCTCGGTACATTTCTGCAATGATCATTGGCACGAGGCTGAATGGTTCTCCGTCAATTCCCTCCATCAGAGTTTTAGTTACCATAGCTAGTCTGGTGTGGATTCTTGCCTTTTTTGTTGGAAATACGATCAATTCCAAGAAGCAAAACATGAACACAAAGACCCTTCGGTGAATATGTCCCAATGATGTGATAAAAAATTTATCAGGATAGGTACGGTAGGATTTGTTGTGACCATACCTTTCGTACAAATAATCGAAAAGGATATAGGAGTCTTTCATACATGTCAGTTCAGGATTTTTCGTCAAACCCTGCTCTTGCGGTTCTCAGCCATTAACAAACCTGGAGTTTCCCATGGTATACCGGCCAATCCCCATATTTCTTCTAGTAAGGGTGTCATTTCAATATCCCCGAAGCAGAACACGGACCTCTCACAATCCCAAAACAAAATAGCAGCTTTTATGATCTTGTTGTTGGGTTGGATTTCTAAGAGGGAAGGTAGGTTCCCCAAATATTTCCGGACAAGAGTCTGATCACTAGAGTGAAGATCCCCCCACCAGCTTAGTAACTTTGGGTGGATATTGGTGACCATGCAGAATCTGGGAACTCCGTGCCTCATATTTTTGCAAGACAAAGGGTTAGTCCCTTACCCCTACCAAACTCGCCTATTTAATATCAACAATTGGCATAAAAGTATTTACTTCTCCAAATAAATGCACAGAACGTGATAATGTTCATTTGGGTTTTAGGGAAACCCAGTGGACTTTGGACAAGGCTGTCTTAAAGAGTCATTATGCAGACAACATAACTGACTCAGCTAGGTTTGACCATAATGCATGCACAATTTAAACAGAGTGAGGTTTCTATGGGGTTTTAGACTGGTACCCTTGAGCGGACAACTCAAGGGGGAAAGGCGCGAAACCGTCGACTACACTGTTGATCGATTGGTTTTAACACAAATATGCCTTTTCTGGATTTAGGGGTGATAATATCGGAAGAGTGCAACCACTCATTATAAGCGTTCCTATAGGATTTTATTTAGCACCAGAGGAATATGATGTTGATCATAGTTATGCAATAGATAAAGGCATGTAGTCATGTATTTGCACGTTAGGAAAGCAGTAAATACAACCATTTCATAATGTAAAGTAGTAGTAATGAAAAGCAATAAAGAAAAGGAAAAGGAGATAAGTCAGTTTTGCAATTGAAAAGGAAATTGAATGCTTAAAAGAAAAAATAAATAAATAATTGTGCATAAAGAAGCATAAATTCACAATAAAGGTCTGAAATGGTAAAAGCCTAAAAGATCCCCAGCGTTGTCGCCATGCTGTCGCGCCAACTTTTTCTCGCGAAAGCGGGTTTATGATATTTGGTTGGGATAACTCGTTCCTTTTGGAAATTGGGTTTAATTTGAAGAGTTGCCACCTAATGATTAGGGTGCATTAGGACACCAAGGAGATTTTGATTTGAGTAACCATAGATAGGTAAGGGCTTGAAATTATTCTAAGGGGAAGGTGTTAGGCACCCCTCAGAATCCACTAGTGTGATTCCCGGCCAGACTATTATTATGAATTCAGATGCAAATAACACGTAGACAAATAAAACTTCAAATAAGAGGGGATTTTTCACATATGTGTTTACAAATAAATAAAGTTGGCAGGGACTAAAAGAAAGTTGATTTTTCTTAAAAGAAAGAGTTTTAAATTGTTTTAGAAAAGACAAAAAATAAGGGAAAGAGGGTCCTAGGTTTATTAACAATATGGATCACCCAGCACAATGCCAGGTAATCACTCCTCAATGAGGGGCTACGCGTGGCATTATTGCGTCGTCATCATGTCTATATCTATGCTTCCCACCCCGTTAATGTATTAAAGCGCGAAATGATCTCAATTACTTATTACATGATATTACCCGTCCAAATCCTATTAGTCCCGTTGGCATGTAGGACTACTAATCCTAAAGGGGAGGGATATTAAGAATATTTGTAGTTTCAAATGCAAAAATTCCAAGGCAACATAGAAAACAAGTATTGCAAGTTGGGGGAAAGCACATAACAAGTAGAGGCTCAGATATACCCCCTTTAAACAAAGAAGCATATAATTAGCATGACTTACACATACTTTTTAGGGTCTGATTAAATACTAAGCATGAAAGAACTTAATGGTTGAGACAGACTGATTTCTTACATAATTTAGATAAGACGCCCAAATCAGGCCTATCTGCTGGTTGTACTATGAATAGATACATATTTAGTTTATAACATTACCCTAAGGCTTGTCTAAGTGTCGAACAAGGATCCTATAGGCATGGTATATATTGAATTCAGAAAGCAGTGAAATAATAATGTTTGAAGTATTCAGATTAAAAGAAAGGCCAGCTTTAACGAAGGTTATGAGTTCTACAGCTAACAACACCATTGTTACTAATTATTAGCTCCATATGTGAATGAAGCGACTCAAATTTGATTAGGAGTTCCCATAGGCATGTTTTCTACACGTAGTTGATTTTGAACGTGGTATAAAGTGCAGGAAACTTGTTTTAAAACTTATGAACATTATATCTAGGTGATGAATTTTTTGTTTAAACCCTATGAACACAATTTCTAAGTGCATAAACTATTTGAAATCCTATGAACATGATTTCTAAGTGCAGAAATTATTTGAAACCCTATGAACATAATTTCTAAGTGCAGAAATTATTTGAAACCCTATGAACATGATTTCTAAGTGCAAAAATTATTTGATACCTGTGAACATAATTTCTAAGTACAGAATTATTTGAAACCCTATGAACATGATTTCTAAGTGCAGAAATTATTTGAAACCTATCAACATGAGTTCTATATGCAGAAATTATTTGAAACCTGTGAACATGATTTCCATATGCAGAAATTATTTTAAGAACTTATAGGCATAATTTATATATGCGTGCATAAAAAAATCTATATGCATGGTATCTACCCTTTTGGCATACATAGTTACCCGCCCTTTTCACTATCCATCCCCAATAGTTTATTACAAATTATTACAGCCCAAATTAAAGTAAAAATACATCAGAAAAATATAAATAAAAGTACAATCAAGGAGAGCCTGATTCAGACTTCATGTCTGAAATATGAGGCAAAACAACTCCATGAGATCATGATCCAAAGCCTTTCTCCTATTGGAGTTTGTCATAGTTCCCTAAGAGCCTCAAAGGGACTCCGAGCAATGCTCACACCCAAATGTTTTATCAGATTGGAACAATTGCAGTGTGGAAGGGCCAGCCCTCAAGTGTCCAAGTTTAGAGCAAACTCAGCAAACATGTGTGTAGGAACCCTAGAGGGCCGGTAGGTGGTGGAACCACCATGGATTCAGGCCAGGAGGTGGCCGGAGAAGATGGATGAAACTCATCGGAGCGTGGGTGTGGGGGGGGGGGGGGGGGGGGGGGGGGGGGGAAGGTTCTAGAGAGAACCAGAGATAGAGAGATGAAGAGAGAGTCGGTTGAGTGGGGAATGAGAGAGGTTTGGAGGGGGGGGGGGTCGTTTGGTTTAATTTGGAAAGAAAAAATCCGGACTGTTGATCAAAATTGATCAACAGCCAAAATTCAATCAGATTGGGTTGGGTAGATCTGGAATTGGGCTTGGGTCTATTGGGATGATTTAATTAGGGGATATGGGTTGGTTTAATTTAGGCTAAATTAGAAAGTCAAAATCTGACTATAAGTTAAGTAGCTCTTTTCCCATTTAATTTATAAAAATAGTAAATAAATTTCTGAAAACTAATTAAAAGCACTAAAATGATTTATAATATATAATTAACAATTTAAAAATATAAAATTCTATTTTATAAACATGAGACGGATTTAAACCTATAAATGGATAATATTGTAATTATGCAATTTTATTCATAAAATACTAAAATAAATTTGTAAAAATATGTAAAAAAAAAAATATCTTAGCTGTATTTTAGTATAAGTATGAGAATCCCACAAATGAATCACCAAAATGATAATTTTGGTGACAATTATTAGTTTTTTCTTGATAAAATAGGCAGTAAATTGGGTTAAACATATGTGAAAATTTAAGAAAAAATAATAAAACCTTGGGATGTACTTATATATGCCTATATAAGCTACTTTGAAGATATTTTACATGTTTAAAAATACAAAAAAAAAAAATTGGGTATCAGCAGCCATTGGTTATATGATTCAAATGTACGAATGACACGCCTCAAAACTATTCAACTAAATGAACTATGGCTATTAATATTAAAACTAATTAGGGATTAAGTATCGCAACTACGTCATGGGAACCGTACCCGTAACTATGATAATCTTATTATAAAGTGACATGGATTCTTCAGTGAAAATAAGGTTCCTGTAAATCATGATTTTTTATTCGCAAATATAGATGATAAGAGCAGAGGTGCGATCAATTACTACATACTCCAACGAGACAACACAAAACCAGATATTAATTAATATTACTAGGAATTCTCTTAATACATGACATATTTCGTATAACAATATAGTAATCTACCATGCAAGGAATAGCATCAACAGTTAAAGAAATTGCCAAAGATCAATGAAGTATTCATGAATTCATCAACAGTTGGCATGCTTTTCACTGTTTATCCCGTAACAAATTCCATTTTCCAGTCACTTCTCAAATTAATGCCTATATGCTCATACTTGAACTATGGCAAAGTGGATAGAACCAATCTATAGAAGTCGCCAAAGATAGTTTAGCATTTTAAGACCTAAAGCATGAGGTGAATTTTCTACCCAGTAAAAAGAAACAGATGCAAATTTGCATCCATACTACTCAGTAAGACAGTTTGACTTCAAATGCCATTTTAAACCAAAGCTTAATTAGAAAATCACCAAGCGATCTGACAGATTCTTGCATTAAAAGAACTTCCATAATACATTTTTGTGTCCAATTTCACTTAACAACTAGAAACATCCATCACAATCACCAACAAATGCATGCTCGATTCACCCTTATGCTAACGGCCGAAAACAAATAACTAGAATGCAATTCTAGATCAATGATTCATTTGTCACTAGCATGACAATTAAGCTTCAGCCATTACACGCTTTCTGGAAAGAAACTAGAGTGGTTCTAACTTAAGAGTAAAGTATTTCCATATGCTACTTCGAGCGAAAAACAGCAGAAGTACTCATAGAAGGCGCCTCAGGTCATCACATTAAGTAACTCACAATCAAATTTAGCTTACAAATCTTGCCGAGCATTCAATCATACTTAGAGCTCCATAGAAACAGAAAGGAATGTTTTGATAGGAAAGAATTTGTCCATGAGCTAAACCCGAGTAGAAGGAATAAGAAGAAATCCCACATAACTAAAATATACAATGAAAAAAACATAGTTCAGTATTTTGATACGCAACAGTGAACCTATCAAAAACAAACTCACCACTGCTGATTTCTTTTGACTGATTAACAATCACAAAACCTAGCAAAACTTAGTTAAACACATAACTAACTAGTAAATCAGAGCTGCTGCATACCAATCGGTGCAGAATTTGCACTCAAACTTGTGCAAATATGTTGCCCAAACAGTGCAAAACAGGGCAGATTTTTAGCGTGCCTAGCAGTTCAAACAATTTCCAAACAACATCAGGTATCAGCTAGATGTACTCAAATGGGGATAATTAGATCTAAACAAACTGATAAGTTTGAAGTAGACAGAAATGCATTTGGTACAGACATACATGAAGAACAACTTAGCATTCCAGAGAAATCGAACACGAAACAATATGATTGATTAGCTATCCATGTTGCCAAGGGAAGACTTCAAACAAATGAATGCCGCGAACCTAATCTCAGACATTACTACATGCCATTTGACTCAAATTTACCAGTTAACGAGACGAAACATAGATTCGCTAGATGGCGTTATAACAGCCATGAGTCCAAACAAATTTAAAATCTACTTGAATACTCACAAAAATTAACAGAAGAAAATGAGGAAGACACCAACAGCCAAAATAGGATAACCAACTAGGAAGAAATTAGTAAACCCGATAGCACATGTTAATTTAACCCATAATGAATCATATTAAGTGAAAGGAGGAGAATCGAACCTGAAAGCAGAAATTCCTTCACTAATAACAGAAGAATACAAGGTTTTGCTAAAAAATCCAACAAGAGGAAAAACAACAATGCCCGAACTGAAAACGCGAGCAGTGAAACAGAACCACGAACAGAACAACCTCAGCTCTGGCGAGTTCGAAACAATAACTCAGATCACTTCCATTTTTTAACCCAAATTCAGAGTTGAAAGAAACAAGTAACAAGAACATTAAACAAAACAAAATTCCAGAAAAAATTCTTCATTTTCTCTCAAGAGTTTTACCTTACAGAAGTGTTCTCAATTGTTAAAATCCAAAAAGAAACCTCAGACCTCTCATCTCCCGAAACTCCAAAAAATTCTCTGTCCTATAGAAAATCGGATGTGGTCGTTTTTGAAACCGAACACCTGATGAATGTGAGGCTCGGATTAAGTGAAATCGATCCAACGCCTCTCACTCATCCAAAGCTCGTCCTCCAGAACCTTCCAATCGCGTGATATAGCTCGAAATCGGGCGAGTGAGGGGGGGAAATCTTTTGGTGTCAGAAACAGTTACAATATGGCAGGAGGAGAGAAGGGGGAAATGCGTGGTGTGAGTTCGGGTTCACTCGCCATGAATTTGGCGAGTTTGGGAACGAATTTGGGCGAAGATGATGATAAGAAGTATCTGCGCCGTATGAGTATGGGTACTTATGTATTGTGTATGTATATTTGGGTGACTGGGGCGGGTCAGGGGAATGGGTCACGGGTTAGGGTCACAGGTCTTGGGCTGGGGTGGTTTAAATGGTATTTGGGCTGGGGGAAGTTGTGTCCCTTTAAATTTTTAGCCCAAATGAAACAAACCCCTTTCAAATTCATTTTTCTTTTCCTTTTTTTTATTTTTTTAATTAATAAAATCCTAAAATTAACATCCTAAATTATCTATATTGTAAAATTTAAATTAATTACCTAATCACAATAATTATAAAAATTATGTAGTCCTAAATTAAAAGTAAAAAATAAATAATAAAAAATAAATAAAGTAAAAATTAAAAGGTGTAAAATGAGCTATTTTTGTAGTTTTTATTTCTAATAAAAGAAATAATTACTAATTAATTCCAAAAAATATAAAAATAAAAATAAACGAAATGCATGGTATTTTTGATATTTTTCATGTTTTTTAATGGAAATTATATATGCAAAAAATGCAAATAATTAATAAAATTCTACAAAAATCCAATAAAATGCAAAAATTGGAAAACATTATTTTCTTATATTTTATGGGAGTAATTCATATTGAAAAAGTGGGGTTGCTCTGATGGTAAGCAACCTCCACTTCCAACCGAGAGGTTGTGAGTTCGAGTCTCCCTAAGAGCAAGGTGGGAAGTTCTTGGAGGGAAGGATGCCGAGGGTCTATTTGGAAACAGCCTCCCTACTCCAGGGTAGGTGTAAGGTCTGCGTACACACTACCCTCCCAGACCCCACTAAATGGGATTATACTGGGTTGTTGTTATTTATATATTGTTATATCGGAGTAATTCATGTAGGAAACAAATCACGTGCTCACACCCCTCAGTGTCGAGGAGTATGTTTCTGGGACCTTCAATACAGTGTCGGATTTCAAAATTGATAAACCTTCTTCGGTACCGAGCCGATGTGAACCTATGTCTCGGTATGTTAGTCTGATAAATTACATAAAAAAAAGGTGAAAATTGATTGTCGCTGGGAAAAAGTTGTACAAGTTCAGATCCCCTTCTCTAGAAGAGGATATAACAACTCATAAACCTAGTTTCCTAAGCGTGTATACGTATCCCTTCACGTTGGGTCATGTAAGTCCGTCTTGTCCATTAGACCTTGTGATTCTCGATTTTTGCTGAGAATATCGAGTGACGCTCGGTCGGATTTATCCTTCTTTTTAGAGAATCGTCTATTTGCTTAGACATTTTTCTAACACGGCCTAGGGGATGTCTTTCACCCTTGATCACCTGGTTAGGTTGTATAGTCCTTACCTATATCGAGGGGGCTTAATCAAACTGCGACATCGATCTGCCAAAGCATTTTTTGCCAACACTAATTAAGATAAAGATCGGGGGTGCATGAGCCGCTTCGTGCAAGTTAGAACTTCGGACCTCATCCCTACTGAGAACATTCCATCCCCAGAGGAATGTAATATGAGGCATAAGTGTTGTTACACTGAGCGTGTTTGATCATTTGAATGTCTTCTTTTCCTCTTTTGAGCTAACCCCTTCGTTGTTTGAATTGATCTTTCTCCGGTTGCTTAGCCACCGTGTGGTTCCCCGGCGCGATCAACAACGTCCCGGGCTGGGTTAGAAATTTAGACTCTGCCTCTCTATATGACAAGTGCGTTTGGCGTGATCTGGCCAAAACTCGATGGGAAGCCAAAAATCATGGTATGCCCTCACCACTATCACTTCCAAACCCCTTATGAATGAATTTCTTTGTGGAATTTTTGACATTTCACGCCTGTGTAGGCCTCGGGGAAGCCGTTTTGATGAGAATGCCTTCTCCTGGCAAAGAGGAGACCCAAAATTCTGCCAAAGATAGAAAGAGAAAGAAGGAGACGCTAGCGGAGTACCTGAAACCGAAGAGAGCAATAGCTCAAAAACCTAGGGCAGATGCTACGGTCCTAACTTCGGCAGCTATTGAGATTCTTCATGCCGAAGACGAGGACAACGATGGTTGCCCATTAGTACATAGTGCAGACAAAGCGCCGATGCTTCGAAGGTTGCCAGGTAGATAGCTGTCGGGCCAGAGGTGACCGATGCGGCCCCACATCGCATTGAAGAGACCCTCGATGACGGTTTAGCTGCATCCCCTAATCTAACCATTGAACAGGATACAGCTCATGCCGATGATCACTTGTTTAGATCAGTCAGAGGATCTCGCTCGGAGGCCCTTCGAGGGTGAGAGTAAGCCTCGATAGAGGTTGATGTCATAGGCGGCCTTCAATCACGTCTGTCATTTTCCCCAGGGAAAATACGAGATGCCCAGAGCGGGGAGATTCTCGATGTGGGGGCATTCGAGGGAGAGGATGACACATTCAGAGATTTCTTTATTGGCGTTGAAGAGGATGATGACCTCGATGCCCCGGTCGTTCTTGAGGAGGTTGCGAAACTCCAAAAATAGGTGATTTTGACATAACCTTTATGCCTTGAGTTCTGATCCACCATGACCGTATGATCAGACCTTCTCTAAGTTAAAAGCTGAACTGGCTCATAGTGAGGAGGAAATATAAAATCTCTCCATATAGTCGAAAGATTTAAAATATTTTTACGCCCGAAGGGAGGAGGAACTGAAACACCTTCGAGCAAGCTCGGATAAGGTGCTTTGAGAGCGGGTCAACTTTATTGAGCAGATAGTTCGGTATTCATTAGCTTGTTCATTGTTTTCATAACTTGGTGCTGACTATCTTATCTTGGCATTTGTAGATCGAGCGAAAGGATGCCTTAGTGGAGAAGCTTCGGGAGGAGATTGCGATCAAGGATGCCGAGATACTTAAGCCAAAATGGTTCAAGGATGGAATAACTTTTGAAAGGGATACTCTCCGAGGGGAGCTGGCCTCGACCCAAGGTCTTCTTTAAGGCTCTATGGAGGAGGCTCACAAATTCCAGGTGCTTCATGTCTAGTCGGATGTTGCATTATCCGTGGCTAGGTTTGAATCCAATGCACTCTTAGCCTCTAATCGGAAAAATGCTGCTGCAACGAATACTCGAGCCAGGGAGATATCTGAAGAGGCCGAGCTCAAACTAGCTCACGCCCTTGCACATACTCGGTTAGAGGCTTGGAGAAAGGCCTTCAAGGAAGTGAATGCCAAGGGTTTTGATCTCTCCACCAAGATCAACGAAGCAAGGGCCTTGGCAGAAGAGTCAGCATATCCGACTACTTCGGACGAGGGCTCTGCGAGTGGCTCGGGGAATGGTGAAGACGAAGACTAAGCTGCGTTCACCCTTTTTGCTTCTTGTCTTTTTTTTTATACATGGACCCCACGTGGGGGTTTTGTAAATCCACCCTTGTAAATATATTTTTGGAATACAAAGGATTTTAATATCTTTAAAGTTTTGCCTTTTAGTGTTCACGCCGAAGTCAAGTTTCGAACTTAATTTTAACTTCTTTGAGCTCGGTCTCGAAGCAACAGATACCCTCTAGATTGGGTCATTCTGGGTTTGATTATATACCTTCCCTGGGTCGGGTTGGTAAGGACTTGATTTGACCCCTCGATGTCTCGGACATAGGGTGGCAACATTATTCCTGTGACATGATAGTGAAGTGACTGAAATGTCCCCATTGATACATTTCCAAAAAGTAATAATTGCATCAAAAGAGCTGATTGGCTATCAATGTTAATGAATAGTCATCGCTATTCTTATATATACTTGCTTTCCCTGTTTTGAAGGCTCTGCTGCATTGTGTGACTACCTTTCTCTGTAGAGTTTCTTTTTTCCACTAGTTCTAATGCCGCATCAGATCAAGGCTTTCGCCTAAGTTTTCATATTCCCTTTCATGTATTGAAGGCGTTATGGCTACCATGCCCAAATCTGCTCACCAAAAAGAGGGAAGCACTGCCTCTGCTCCCGGTCATGCTGGTGGCACACCTCCGATGTTTGGTGAGCTAAATTTTCACTGTTTTGTCTCGAAGAGAGATTTTACGATGGATAAACCTCTCGATGTTCCGGGCCATCGAGATCATGCATCGAGGTTCATTTGATCAATAGAAGAGAGGCACCTCGAGGCTGTGAGGAGAGACATCAAATAGGGAGAAGAGGTGAGGTTGCAGGTCCCCTCTCGGGAATAGGATATCACGCCCCATGTAGAGGGTTTTTTGAATGTGTACACATACCCGTTTACATTGGGTCCTCTTGACTGACATGTGCTTGAATTCTGTCGAAAACATTGAGTTACTTTGACTTTAATCCTTTCATCTTTCTAGCAGATTGTGTTGATGATAAGAGTTTTTATTGAAAAGGCCGAGCTCAAGTTCACTCTTAGCCATCTCCTCAGATTGTATCGGCCCTTACATTATCGAGGTCTAATTATATTACAATGTCGTTCCACAATGCTTATCTATATTGATGAGAAGGATAGGGATCCAGGATGTATGAGTCAGTTTGTACGAGTGAGGACTGTTGATATCATCCCTACGGAGTTCCTGTCGTTTTTTGAGAAATGGAATTTTAGGCGTAAGTGATGCATTTTAATATATTACCTTTTATTCTTGGTGGAGCCAGACTCCGTAAGGGCATTTTCTTTGCTTTCCCATAGAGATCCGGTGGATAACGGATGAGGTCCCCGATCGTTCACACTGGGCCCACAAACTGGCGACCTCTTCAACTTATGATAAGTGCAATTGGCTAGATTTGTCAAAGGGCAAATGGGAGGCTAAACACCATGGTATGTGCTTCGTAGTCCTTCTCTTGAGGAGTACTTTCCGTTTTATACACTAATTCCTTTGTTGCAGGCATCGGTTAGTTCTTTAAGGTGAGATCGTCTCATTTCGAGGAGGAGGAAGGACCTTCGATTTCTATGATAGAGAAAGATAATAAAAGAAAAAGGTTCGTGGAGGACGAGGATCCCCATAACAAAACAAGATTTTCCCGGGGGAACGAGGAGGTCGTTGTCGTTGATGAAGGCTTCATTTTTATCGGTCACTCTATGAACACTAGTGCAACCGGAGAGGATGACTCTATATTGAAGGATCGAGCCAGAAGGCCTCCTGAGTCTATTGAGCCAGCTGGGCTTGAGGCCCCTAATCTTTAGGGGGATATTCCACCGGCGAGGAAAGGTGAAGGTCCTTACTTAAATGATTCGGCGGCTGATTTTCGGACGTCAGGAAGCACTCCAAGGGGAATGGGCTTGATATATATCGGCCCAATCTGAGTGCCTCGGGTGGCTCTACCGGGACCAATGAGATCGATCCAGTAGATGTGAAGTCGACCTTCGAGAAAGCTCAGCGGCTTTTCTTTATGGTGAGTTTTGAAGTTATTATAACTTTTCCAACTTCATACTCTCTCCTTTTTCAACTGAACTTTTCTTTCCATGTAGGCCTTCGATAAGCTCAACTCTGGGTTGATTCGCTATGAGGCCAAGCTGCTTAAAGCCTTATATGGGGAGAAATCTCTCAGGTTTCTTTGTGATAAGAAGACAAAGAGCTGAGACATCTCCGATCGGAGTTAGACCGAAGTTGTGATTACGAAGGCATCCTCGAGAAAAAGGTAACTTCTATTTAGAGAGAATATAGGCTTCTTATCCTATTTTTGAAAACTAACGTTTCGATATCCTAGTTGTAGAGAAAGAAAGAGGTGCTGGATGGAACGCCTTCGGGGGGAAGCCAACTAGGTCAATTCTAAATGCAAGACTAGAAGGCACAGAAGATACTCATGTTACGGACAAATGGAATGCTTTGGCTAAGGCATCCTCCCTCGAGGTACAACTTCGTAATGCTTGAGAAGGCAACTCGGTCCAAGCTAGCATGATTTCCAAGCTTTGAAACATATCTTTTGAAGATGAAAGCCAAAGTTGTGGACACTCGAGCCGAAGCTAATGAGGTCCGATCAAAAACTGACAAGAAGGTGGCCATCTATCTAAAGGATGCTGCTGAGGCTCATATGAAGTTGAGGGAGGCTTTCGATTGAGAAAGGAGAAGTACCAAATACGCCCGATGCAAATCCCGGAGGGAAACTCTTGAGGAGATTCATAGTAAGGGCTTTGATATCTCGGAGGAGATCGTGCAGGCCAAGGCAGATGAGTTTGATGCCAAATTCCTCGTTTCTGATGCTAAATATAATGAGGAGACGGTCGGTGAGGAAGCTGGTCCCGAGGGAAGGAAGGGTAAGCTCCGGAGGATAGACTAGGTATTTCTTTCTTGCTATTTGTATAGGGCTCCCTGAGGGAGCATTGTAAATGTATTTGTAATAGAAACGGAACCCTTCAATTTTCCCCTTATATAAATTTCCATTTTCTTGTGTCTTGTTTATGTTTTGAGCGTTGATGCTCATTGATAATTGGTCCGATATGTCGGATTTTTAAGATAGGAACCCTTAGGTTGTGGTTGATGAGTGAGTGATAACAGTTGACCGTTCAGGGACCAGTCCTTGAATCAAGTTTTGACTCAGGCTTATTAGCCCTTAGGTTTTTAATATATTGGCCCTTATGCTCTTACGCATTGGACCTTAGGCTCTTTTTAAGATTGGGTTGATGCGACCTTTAATATGGCTGTAATTTTTCCCATTTTGGCTGAAGACTTTTGAAATTTTGATTTTGTCTTGGCATGTTTAGTATTTGTCCGACTCTTCGACGGCTTAAATAAGAACCTCAATTATGGGTCGATATGTGACGATAATTGAGTACCTCGGGAGGTTCTCTTGAAGGCTTATTTTTCAAAGCCTTTTGCTGAAGGCTAAATATCTCGAAGCCTTGTGATTGTTTGGAGCTGATATGATCGAAGCTCTTGTGCTTATGTCGGGGGTAACTTGATTAAACGGACCTTTTCGAAGTATTTTTGAAGTATTTGGAGGCCTTTAATTTTTTGGCAGCGGTCAGACATCACTGAGCTACGTTAATTTTGCCAGATCCTTTTGATATAACTGTAGTCTTTATGTTCGGCCGCAGAATTTAGTCCCGGGGTGAGATGACCTCGGCTTCTACATCGAGGATATCACTTTTTAGAGGTCTTACAAGTTCAATATATATAGGCTTGGTCTTAATGTCTGGTTTATGCCTTTTGAAGGTCTTATAAGTTTTGGCATGCCTTGTTGAGGTCTTATAGATTTGGCTTCGCCTCGCTATGTCTTATGAGCTCAAGGTTGTCTTATTGAGGTCTTACAAATACGAGTTTTTGATGGCTTCAACGATCTAACTGTCGATGACAGTCACCGAGTGTTCGAGAATTTTTGGCCCTTGAGCCATTTTTGTGTTAAAGTAGTGAACTTCTTCGAGTGTTTTGATAAGCAAAGAGGCTTCCTCAATTATTTGATATATACGTACATGCTTTTTTCTTTTGGAGGCTCGATCATTCTATATGGACACGGTTCGTTTGACCATTTAGCCCAATACAACATTCCATTGTCGAGATACTCCTAGGCATAGTTCGATTTCTTCGAAGGGGAGACCTTCAGGGCGACACCCCCCTGTCACACCCCAAACTAGGGGAAGCACGACTGGCACTCGATACTATATTCGATTGAGTTAGCCATTAGACATACTAGCTAACTAAACTGGGGGGCCAACAAATCGGGAAGCACAACATTTGAAATACTAAGCCTAGACCATTAAGGTCATGACCTGAATAACAATAAGTCATATAAACAAAGGTGGATGAGCCAAAATAATAAAGTACTAGCTGGCCGACGAGGCCACGATTGGAGACATACATGCCTACACAGATATATATACATGCCAAGCCTATGGGCTGGAGACTGAAAGCTGCAAAAAGTAACCCAAAATACTGTGTCCACAATAGCCTCTAAGAGTGTCATAAGCACTGTCGAGACAAGGCCCCGACTATACCGAAATTGTACCACAAAAGTAACCATCCTATGAAAGCTCTAGGAAAGGGTGGAGCATACCAACTCATAGTTGAACCTCGAAACCCTAGCAGAGGGGTCGATAAGAGTCCCTACCTGGACCTGCACGCACAAAACAAAAATGCAGTGTCCCAGGCAACAGAACATCAGTACGAATAAAAATGTACTGGTATGTAAGGTAGAAAATAGAATCATACATAGCTGATGTAAAAAGCAGTAATAGAGATACCACTTGACATTGAAACTCTAATAGCCTCCATAGACGACATCCGACCTCATAGTAATCAAATATGCATGGTATGCTCGTGTAATTGTATGTCGTGAATACATATATATTGATGCAAATGCTTGACATACCCAACCAAATGCTAGCAATGGCGGTCTCTTCCGGTAGCTAACCGGTATCATATTGCAAACCTGTGGCCATTTGTACAATATATATAGTTTTTCGGGCAAATAGGCCCCTTACCTCCGATTATAGCTCAAAGTCCATGCATAATATGCCATGTATGATATGAACTTTGAATGCACATAATAGGCCATAACAAGAACTTAGCCAATCTTGGCTCATAGGTACTTTTATTCTCATAATCTCATAATCATCTTCGTATCGCATACAATTGTCTTGTGGAACCTCATATGTTTTCTTTTTCTTTTGAATTAGCTTGAAAACTTAACTCTACTTTTAGAAAGATAACTTAATTCTAAAGATGTTCATAAAAAGCTTAAGGTGCTTCACTTAGTCCTTATACCTAATTTCTTGATATTTAGCAAAAGAAAGTATTTCAAAAATCAAGTGTTTTATTAGTTTAAACATAAAAATTATATTTAAGATTTTTGGAAATCGACGTGTCACTTTATAGATTTTAAGATACACCTTAACAAGGGAGAAGGACTGATCGCAAATACTAAATGCCTTTATTTTCTACTCACACAACCCAAAGACGAATAAGAATTCATAGATATAGACATATAGTTAAGAAAGTCGAACAAATGACATATATAGATGTCGAATACCCTATTTAACGGAATGAGTGGAATATCAACCTAATAGTATCATAAAAATACTTCAGCTATGATCCCAATGCCTTTCATAGAAGGTCTTTCTAGCAATAGAATAGTAAAATATTACATTTGACGTCTTAGGAATTTCCCAGAATTTGTTCTAAAAGGAAGGATAGAGTTTAGCCTTAACATACCTCTCCAACGAACGTCTGAATGCCCGTAGTTCCTTCACGAAAGTTGTTCCTTACATCCTAAGCTTCGCAAACACTATATATTCATCTTATATGAACCTATAAACAATTCATAATTGAATTTAAATCGGTAGATTTTCCATATCACCCTAAATTGACGAAATGTCCGTAGAACTTTGTAAAAACGATCATAAAAGAGTCCCAAGATGATTACCTTGGAAAACCAAGTATAAATCCTGAAGAACAAGCAAGAACAACAAATTCCTATCTTCCAAGAATAGCTCAAAACACAGCTAATAGAAAAGGGAAATGATTCCAAAGCGTAGAGATTGTGTTTCTAGGCACGGGGGCAAACTTTAACGGTAGAAATCGTTTAAAACGCACCTTAATCACTCAAGAACACCATGGAACCTTCTCTTCAGCTTTCTTACTGTTTTAGGACAAAAATGAAATGTTTTTAGGTCTAAAAAGTCGAATTTGCCGACTTATACTACTTGTTTGACCTGACCCGGTTCGCGACCCGGTTTCAGCCCGGACAATCCGCGGTAAAACAGTCATAACTTTTTACTCCGATGTCGGACTGATGTGAGGTGTTTTTGTTTGCGAACTAGACTCTTAGAAATTCAATTCAGTAGGTTTTGAGTCCCATAAATCTTTATATATTGGGAGAAATGATCTGATACATTCGACCCAAAGTTTAGAAAATTTATTAGAGAAATTTATGATAACTTTTGCCAACCTTTATTTCGCAACTTGCTTGATTCCAAAACATAATATGTGACCAGTGTGATATTATAATACCTTATAACACATTATTCTTAGCATATTAGACACTCTTGCTCTTATCCCATATATGTAAATTACCTTATACCTTCCGAACACGCGGGGTGCCACCCGAGCCATTTCTTTAACTACGAACCTTTGTTTAAGGGATTCCTTTGACCTATAGCTTTAGTTTAGTTCCTTGATGTTACCACACATTTTCATTCTTATTCTCCCAATGTGCTACACCCAATCACGTATACCTAATATAACCACGCCACGTTACGTATATTACGTAAGAGAAAAAGAAAACAACATGGGGTATCACCCCCTAGTAGTTGAGGTTGATTGAAGAAAAGCCTCTAATACTTGATGGGTTCTCATTAGGTAGCGTACGAATGTTGCCTCGTTAAAAACCTCACCGATAAAAAGCTTTTAGAATAAAACTCGGTCTAAGGGAAAAAGAGTGTAATGCAAGCTTTAAAACCCAAGGTCTTCGAGTTGAAGGGTGCTTCGATTACTCTTACTTGAATACCTGCAATATGTTAGTATAAAATATAAGTTAAAAGGGAGAAGGTTTTACCTTAGCATTGATAGTGTTAGAGCCTCGATCTGTTTTAATTGCTTGCTCCGAGGACGCGGCACAATCCTTTATTCACTCTTGTTTTTGGGCTTCTTCGATATGGAGGGTATTACTGGTAGTTCTACGTTGTGCACCGCAAATATCTATCTTGTAGTAGGCTGCGCCTCGTGCATTGCTTTTACTCCGTTCTTGGTTGGAAACTTTATCATTCGGTGAAGGGTTGATGGCACTGCCCTTAAACTATGTATCTACGGCCTTCCAAGTAAGGCATTGTATCTCATGTCACCATTGATGACATGAAACTTGGTATCTTGGATTATATCGGCCATATTGACCGGGAGGATGACCTCTCCTTTTGTTGTCTCTATTGCCATGTTTAATCCATTGAGGACTCGAGAGGCGGGTACGATTTGATCAAGCACACTGAGTTGCTCCACCACTCTCGACCTGATTATGTTGGCTGAGCTACCTGGATCCATGAGCACACGTTTAATTCAAAACTTATTTAGAAGAAAAGAAATTGCCAACGCGTCATTATGAAGTAGAGACAGGGTCTCAATGTCCTCTTCGCTGAATGCAAGAGCATCCTATAGTATGTAGCTCCAAGTTCATTTTTCCCTAGGATGAATATTTACGCTTGTTTGACAACGGGTCCCTGTGGGGCGTCGACCTCTCAAACAATCATGTGGATGGAATGTTGTGGTTCTTCTGGTTTGCTTTTCCTATTCGCCTCTCTTACCCGAAATTGGTTTTTAGCTCGATCACTGAGGAACTCTCGGAGGTGCCCTTCGCTGATCAATCGGGCTACCTCTTCTCAAAGTTGTCTTCAATCCTCGGTCCTATGATCGTGAGTGCCATGATATTTGTCGTGAAGGATCTGATAGTATGGGTTTTGGCCACCTGGTATCTTTTATTTTTCCTATAGCCGATACGATGTCCGAGACATTGATGTTGAAGTTCTACTCGGATAACCTAGGTGTTTCTACCAGCCCAGTGTGCCTATCGAACCTATCTTTGCTTACGATTCCTCGAGAATTTTGATTTTGACCTATCCTTTGGTGTGCTCGAGGTGCATTACACCTCGGGGCATTTCTTCGATCATTTGCATACGGCTGATAGCTTTCCTTATTTGATCTTAGTTATTTTTCTATAAAGCTTTGTTCCTTTGTTAAGGACCTTCTAAGGTATATTAAACCAGAGGGGGATCCCAGTTGTTCGTCCTCGATTGTGATATTTGATTGATATCGGTTATGTACATCTGTCGACGTCACAACAGGATACTCAACCAAGTTCTGCTTTAGTTGCTTCGAGGCTATCGAGCTTTGCTCTTTTAAGCCCTGAGTGAAAGTCTGTACCGCCCAGTTGTTGGAGACTTGTGGCAATTGCATTCACTCCATCTGGAAACGAGATACAAATTCCCTCAGCATCTCGTTTACCGTTTGTTTAATCTTGGAAACATCGGACTTCCTTATAGCAACCTTGATGGCACCGGCATGTGCCCTTATAAAGGAATCTTCCAAAATTGCAAACGAATCCATCGGGTTCGGGGGTAGGTTGTGATACCACATCATGGCCCCCTTTGACAGTTTGTAAGCGAATATTTTCTCATTATGGTTTATAGTCCCATTATACTTCAGGATATTAGGCATTCTGAATTTCTTCGGGATAGGCTTCGGAGTCGCACTCGATGGGAATGGTCTCTACACGAACTTCTTTGAATCTATACCCTTTAGAATTTAGGGTGCGCCTGGGATCTGATCGACCCTCGAGTTATAAGTCTCCACCTTTTTATTGTTAGCCTGTATCTTCTTTTCCCCTTACTCGATTCTTTTAGTCACATCCTCGAGAATTTTTACTATTGAGGGGTTAGTCACCGAGTCGCTTTCATCGGGTCTTTCTAGCACTGGCTCGTGCTACATATTTACTTGTTCATCCGTGTTAGGGGTTCTGTTCTGGATTTAAAGCTGAGCAATGGTGATATACTAAGCTTGCAACATCTCGAATGTTACTTGGAGGTTGACTCATCCTTCTTCCATTCCTCATGCTTCTTGGCCTCTAGCCCGTGATTCCCTGCATCCATTCCTAATGGGGTCTACGCCTGCTTCTGCTCTTGGAGAATTGTGGGAGCTGATGTCAAGTGGCTCCATGCTTGGTGCTCCCTCGGGGATTACAGGTGGTACACCCATCCCTACGTCGCTATTTTCTCCAAGTTCTTCACTATTGTGAAGAGGTGCATTTTGTGTGCTAGACATGATTAAGCATGAAATCAAAGAATCTTTCACAAGAAAAATTATGAAGAGTAGCGTATGTTATAAGAAAACTAGCACCAAAACAATTACTATTATTTTTAGCCCCACGGTAGGTGCCAAACTATTTATCTTGAAAATGGTAACTACAATTAAAATTTGATTTTGTGGTTCTAAAAATACGTGATTTATTTTAATACGAGTTGTTGGGCAATAGATTCTAAGTGTATGTGAAGAACATATGAAATGCAAACCAATTGGATTACAAGGCTGGGCCTTAAGTTGGCTGGAGCGGGGTCTTGAGATCTAGATGGGCCAGTAACAATGAACAGATGGTGAAGAATCAATGATAGTGATGACCTCAGAGATGTTCTTTTATGGTTAACAATGAGCAATAAATGAATAACAATAAATGAACAATGAAAGAATAAGCAATAAATGTAAAGAACAATTGTGTTAGCAAAAAGCAGAGAATGTTGTATTGTATTCAATATACTGTGTAATAATCAGAATCCCTTGCAAAATGACAAAGGTCCCCAAATAGTACATGTCTAGTAATAACGAGGAAATATTATTGGTACAGCTGTAAAATGACTTAGTGCGGATTTGTACTATTCTTGCAGACCTGGTCAGCTCTAAATATGTATATTCATGAGCTATCCCGCCTTTCTATGAAGATCATCGATTGTACTGTCCAGCGATCAACCATAGTGGTCCTTCGATGTGCTTCCTCGAGGGACACCCATCGGGGTCATGCCTCACATTCCGCTTCGGGCTTCTCAAGGTCATAGAGCAACATAGTAGCCCCAAAGTGGAACTCCCCGATTTTGGCCGTATACAAATTATATTCTTAGAAGTACTAAGGTTGCCTATGTTATTGATTTCCCATATGTCCTGCTACCATATTGTCTATTCATGGGTCTCATGACATTCCGAGAGATCTTATATATTTACTTCTTATGCATTGCCTTCATTTATACATGTACATTGACCCATAGCCATATGGCGTTATATATGCATATATTATATATATAGGGTATGGGGAAAGATTGTGGTGTTATATACGCATCACCACCTGATCAACTGGTATACATTGATGATTTCGCCCATAGAGGTCGAGATGATATGATGCTATGCCCTCAGATGCTCGATGATCTTATATATGTATATACGTATGCTTGATATGACATTTATACGCATATGCATGACATTATAAAGGTCCTGATTCACAAATCTATTCAGATTTACATATTGAGTTCCTTACTTCATATTTCTTTCATCTCTTTTAAATACTGCATTCATGACTTACATACTTGTTACATTATTTGTAATGACGTCCCTTTTTCTTGGGGAAACTACATTTCATGTCCTTAGGTCCCGATAGATAGGTTAGCAGTCGTCCTAGTAGGCTATCAGCTCAGTAGAAGGTGTTGGTGCACTCCACTTCCTCCAGAGTTACCTATTTTGATCAGTATGATTTGGACATGTATTGACTGTTATGGCGGGGCCCTGTTCTGATTTTTGTGACATTTATGTACTCTTAGAGGCTTGTAGAAAGATGTCATGTATATGGATAGTAGCATGGCGTTGGCGGCCAATGTTTTGAGTGTAGAAATGATTATGTCGCCCTTATAGGCCCGTATGTCATATGTATAAGCTTATATATTATGTTGAGTCATCCTATGTCTAGTATTCCCTTATGTTTTACTGTGGTTACCTCATGACGGCCCTTTTGTCTCATTTACCCATGATGGTACGATAAGAAAGATATGTTACGTTGGTACTCGATTGACTAGGGCACCGGGTGCCCATTGTGACTCTCCAATTTTGGTCTTGATAGGATGTACGCTATTTGTATGTCCAAAATGAATCTATATGGTGATATTATAGAGATGCAAGAAACGACTTCGGATTCATAGAAGATTCCTTTAGAGAGAGCACATCGAATTGAGTTACTTTTGGGTTTGCATTCTAGGTGAGTCGCTTGAGTTAGAGGAGATCAATTCTAATGATTTGATTATGTATTAGTGATTTCTGAAGAAATGACCATGGTTATAGCCACGAACTAGAGTTGATGTTTTCTATAGATATAGAATATATATTTCATGTGGTAATGTTCTCCTGGATTGAGTTAAATGAAAGGTTCACGATTGACGAGGTGTTCAACTTGCTTGTGGTTTAGAGAGTTGGTTATGAGTTTTTTGTATTTTCACTAGTTAGCATGTCAGTCGTGGTATATCGTGTAGGGTTGAAAGTTGCGAGTTCAAGGTTGCGGATTAGTTTGAAGGGAAGGATATGATTTCTTGATGACACAAATGATTTTAGGTGTTTAAGGTAATGCTTCAACTATTTGATATCGCCGGACGAGAGTGCGCATGTTGGAGGATAGTGAGCATGTTGGAGGAGAGTACGCATGTTGACTTGTGGATATTTTTCTATAAGATGATGGAGTATGAGTGACGTATCAACCATTTGGGTAGCTATGTTGAGATCGGATATGGAGATTCTGATATTCATGAGGTTCAAAGACTGGATGTTCTCGTAGGCAGACTATTCCTTGATTGTGAATTATGAAGAAATGTTGAGGATTGGATACTTGATGGTATGTGTTATGGATAGGTTTATATGGACATTTGGAAGGTTATTTACTTGTTTGTGAATGATCTGAATTTGGTTTGGGGGTTATTTGATAACCGAATGAGAATGTGTATTCTATATCCGATCAGATTTACTTGCTCTTGCGCAATTGTTGGCACGGGTATATCATCAGGCTGAATGGATGTTATTCACGCCTTGGTCTACATTATGTGTTTCTCTCTTATGCTACTATGGGTGGTGATGGTTAAAGGATTATTCGCACGCATGTTGTAATTTGTTTTCGGCTTTATGGCGTTATGGGCGAGATGGCCCTCATAATGTCGATTTACTTTGCACCATATTTTTACTTATCTTTCTCAGTATTGTTTATGCCTAATTATCTTCCCAAAGTTTTATTTGTTCATTCTATCATGCTTGGTGTTGATGCACATTTGATCAGTGAGCCTGAGCATTATGGCTTGATAGGTACCCCTATGTGGATCGATATGATTGGATGAGATTGCCCGCCACAACGGTACTGTGATGAGACGTAACTCCTTATGCTTATTTCATGTGTATTTCTTTTAATTTGTTGAAACTACTTCATAGTAAGATGTTAATATTACCCCGCCTGCTTAACTTGCTTAGTAGCCTTCTTATTTAACTTTCTTACTATTATCTGCCATGTCTAAATTATTATTTGTTTGTTGTACTGAACCGCATTGTGTGCGGCCCAAGATTGTTTATGGTGAGACTTGTTGATTGGGCTGTTTGTATTGGCTGATATGAACTTTCTAGATTTTAGATTTGCATTATCATTTGGTATGAGGAGCGTTAGGGAGGATGATAACATATTTTCGCTAAAAATTTGGCTATAGTCCTTGTCGGATGCGAGAGATCCATGTGCTTACCGTGAAAATGGTAATAGTAATTAAATTTTATCACACCGAATTGCTGTCAATCGGGGCCTCGAGCTTGCCTATTCATGGGCCTCGGGCTGGGAGCTATCGAAGGTGGTCGATGGGGACTAACAGTTATAAAAAAAAATCAATGGTGGCTCTTTATGGCCAATAATAAGCAATAAATGATGAACAATAAATAGAACACAATAAATATGAGCAATAAATAAGATAACAAGACCAAGAGAATGTGTTAGAGAGCAGAGAGAATGTCTAGTATATTTAGTATGGAGAAACAGATATATACAAAATGACAAGGATCCCCTTTATATAATAGGGGGTATCCCAACATAGTACAAACGCATTAATTACGAAGATATGGAGATGGGACACCTAGTTGATGCCACGATACGGACTAAGACTATCTTGAAAGATTTTGTCGGCTCTTGCTTTATGCCTTGGGAACTCCCCATTTTCTTCCTGTAACCATCATCTCATACTGTCCCAATGTCGAGCGTCGACGACCCTTGAGTGATGAAACTCGACCGTGATTTCGAGCCTTCGAGGTGTCATAATGATGGAAAATTGGACCCTCTGATTTTACCGTATACAGATAGTCCTCGCGTTTATTATAGTAGAACGACATGAAACGACCTTAATAACCATCTTTCCGAATTTCCGATGATAATGTTATACTGATGATGTCATACTCAAGACATATGCTTTTGTACAACTGCGGCGCCCCGCTGACTTGTCTTTTCAACGTCTTTTAATGCACAGTCGATCCTCGTCATTCTAGGCAATACTATCGCCACCAATTCAGTTCCCAAAATGAATTAATTGGGCCTGCCAATATGTCTTTCAAGGACATTGATGGCGCCGTCGGTTGCCTTTTTCAAAAGAGCATTGATTGTGCTCGCTGGTTACTTTGCCCTTTCTCTATAAATGTGGGCTTTCTGGAACCAATTCCTTATTCAAGTGTTCTTCAATAATCCTTTATCCCATTTCTTCTCTCCATCCTCAACCACTATCGTGCACTCAAAGTTTGCCGGTGGCATTCTCATCAGTTATATCATGGCCTTTTATTGCATATTTACCTTTTTGCTTCTTTGTTTCTGTGTAAGGACCCCTCGTGGGCTTTTGTAATCATATGTAAGGACCCTTCGTGGGCTTTTGTAATCAACTATTTATGAATAGAAAATGTTTCTTCAATTTGTCTCTGACATATACTATTTCCCCTTTATCTATGCTAGCATAAAATCTGAGTGCATGACTCTATCGGTTGGTGCAAATATCGAGCCCAAGTGTAAGTATTTTTCTGACCTTTGACAGAACCTTTTGTCGTCCCTTTGACCGAGCCCACATTGGACTGATAAACTCGGGTCATCGGGACCATGACTTCAAGTTGAATTAGAGTAGGGCTTCAAACCTCAAATCGAGACTTAGCCTCTAGACCCTGTGATAATCTTCGAGGGGGGATTCACTTGGAAGCTTGAGAATAGAGACTACCTTTAGGATTTTGTGAATAGTCCCCGAGTGGGGGTTTGCTCGGGGCTTATGGAAACTTGTCTTGAACTTAGTGTAGACAGCCTTAAGGTATTGTCGAATGAGGGACTGCCCGGGTTTAGATGGTTCCCCTGAAGCCATGACCATATGAGTGGAGTTTTAAGTGGTTATTTTCTCCTTGAGAGGAGCCTTCAAAATCTGGTACCCATCTCGAGTCTTGTAAAGACATCGATGACCCCTTGGAGAGATCCCCAAGATCGGATACCATTTTGGGATTGGCGATGATGCCAAAGGCTTTCTAGAGCCTAACTTCTTTTTGATGGAGGTCCTCGTGGGTACCATCTTGGAACATGTAGTGATTCCAAAGGCTTCCTGGATCCTAACTTCTTTTTGATGGAGGTCTTCGAGATTAGGTACCATATAGGGACAGGCGATGATGCCAAAGGCTTCTTGGAGCTTAATTTCTTTTTTATAGAGGTCCTCGAGATCGCGTACCATCTCGGGACTTTTTTTTGTGCGGGGGTCTTTGACCCCAACGTCATACGACATTCATCAAATGGACGACACGAATGTAAAGTGACCGAGGCGATCCCGCCGACACATCTTCCTAAAGTGATTTCGGCCAGCATTGTAATTGGCCTCTGAGGTAGGCAGATTGTCGCCACTTTTTTCAATATATAAGGCTGTTTTTGCCCTTTTGGAGATTCCACCATCTTGAGTAGTTACTCTTATTTTTCCTTCAATAGGCCTTTTGCTATTTCAGCATTATCGCCTTTATCTAAATTCCTGCACCAGTTCTCTAATTTAGCTGTAGGCTGTGACTGCTATAGTAGGACCCATTCGGAAGGGAGGAGAGAGTTCCACCTCCGATTCTCACCTTTCTGGCTCTGGGCATTTTGCTTCAAGAGGGGACTTTTCATCAGATAAGTGCCTCGATGCTCAGGACCAACGGGAGCGTTCCTTGAAATTTACTTCTTCAATAGGAGAGGGACATCTTGAGTAGGTGGAGAAAGACTGTGGATGGGGGAAAAGGTAGTATTGCAGGTACCTTCCCTGGATGAGAGTATTACGGATGGTGACGAGGGGTTTTTGAATGTGTTCACGTATCCTTTCACGCTGGCCCCCCTTGATAGGATTGTGCTTGACTTCTGTCAAAAGTATCAGGTTACATTGACCCAGATCATCCGTAATTTTGGCGGATAGTGTTGATGGTGAGGTTATTTGCAAAGGGCAAGGCTTGAATTTACACTTAGCTATCTTATCAGGCTATACCAGCCATTTCATCATCAAGGTCTGCTAACCTTACGATGCCGGTTAACCATGCCTTTCATCATAGATAATGAAGAAGATGAAGGTTGGGAGTAGATGAATCGATTCTTCCAAGTACAAACTATTGATATTATCCCCCGTGGAGTTTATGCCATTCCATGAGGAATGGAATTATACACGTAAGGGTTACACTCGTGCCTTCGTAGTTTTTCAATTATGGCAAAGGGGTGTTCCGTAAATGTGCCTTCTTTTCTTTTTCTGCAGCAAATTCGTGGAAGCCAGGCGAGGTTCTTGATCTTCCGGATTGGGTTCAAATTTGGCGACCCACTCGACTTACAACGAGCGTATTGGCGAGCTTTATCTAAGGATAGGTTGGAGGTATATTACCACGGTATGTTCTGTGCGATCTGTTCCCTTTTCTTCTTCTAGTTGGAAAAACACTTTCTCTTTCCGTGTACTAACCTTGTTATTGTAGAAATCGGGGAGCCTTCTGAGGTGAGGTCGTGCCCCATTTGGAGCGAAGGAGGATCGCTAGCTTTTGGGCCAAAGAATGATAATAATAAGCAAGAGATACCTTTGCAGGGCGATTATGACGACCCGGTTGGTCGTCTTCAGAATTAATGCCCTGATCCCCTATAACTACTTTCCCCAAGTCTATTTATGCTAATTTGAATTGTCGGGATGTTCGGTTTTGAGTTTCGGAGAGTTTTGGGACACTTAGTCCCTAAATGAGAGCTTAAGTGTTGGAAAGTTTCTCCTAGTTGGAATAGTGTGAAGATGGCCTCGGAGTGGAAATCTGATGGTTCCGTTAGCTCCGTTAGGTGATTTCGGGGTTGGGAGCATGTTCGGAATGTGCTTTGGAGGTCCGTAGCTAATTTAGGCTTGAAATGCCGAAGTTTGAATTTTTGAAGTTTCTGGTCTGATAGTGAGATTTTGATACGAGGGTCAGAATGGAATTCTGGGAGTTTAACCAGCTCCGTTATGTAATTGGGATGTGTGTGTAAAATTTCAGGTCATTCGGACGAGGTTTGGTTAGGTTTTTTATCGAAAGCATGTTCTGATGAAATTAGAAGTTCTTAGGCTTAAATCCTTGATTAATTCGAGTTTTCGGCATTGTTTTAGGTGGTTTAAGGATTGGTGCAAGTTCGAATGATGTTATGGGATATGTCCGTAGGTTTGGTTGAGGTCCCAAGGGCCTCGGGTGTGTTTCGGATGCATAACAAAGCATTTTGGAGTTGAGAAAAGTTGCAGAAAATCCTTCAGCAGTTGCAGGTCCAATTCCATCTTCGCGTACGCATAGCTCTGACCTTCTTCTTCTTTTTATTCACGTCCTTCCCCACGCATTTGCGTCGTGTAATCTTTGGGGGAGGACCATTTACCCTTCGCGTTCGCGACCAGTCCACCCACATTAGCGAAGTTACACATTTTTCCTCCATCGCGTTCGCGGCTAGGCCACCGCGTTCGCATAGTTCTATTTTGGCTCTGAGGGCTGAGCCTCATTAACTCTTCGTGTTCGCACTAACCCAGTCGTGTTCGCGTAGCTTTACCAGCCCAGACCTTCACGTTCGCGTGATGTCCCTAGCATTCGCGAAGGGTAAATTTTCAGCCTTCACTTTTTCTTCTTCGCGAACGCTATCCTATTTCCGCGTTCGCGATGCATTAAATGACTGGACAGTTATAAACAATTCAAAACCGAGGGTTAGCCATTTTTATCAAAATACAAGCTTGGGAGCTCGGATTTGGGAGAAATTTTGAGGGATTTTCGAATGCAACGACTGGGTAACGATACTTTACTCTCTTATGCTTAAAACCCACTAATCTAATCACGAATTCCTCCCTAATTTCTAATATTTGAATGAAAAATGGGTAAAACTTCATAGACAAAATTATTGAGTTTTGAGTGGGTATGTGACCTCCGATTTGAGAGATTTTTATATGGTTAAACTCGTGAGGGTACGAGGGTTCTGAAAATGTGAAATTTATCCGATTTCGAGATTTAATCAGTTGCTTGAGATGTTATTTACAATATGTAATTGAATTGAACAGATTTGGGCCATTTGGAGTCGGATGCTCGTAGCAAACATGTGTTTTCGAGTTGATTTTGGAGCCGGTTTGAGGTAAGTGGCTTGTCTAACCTTGTGTGGGGGACCTTTCCCTTTAGGATATGATATTTGGTAATTGAATTCCTTGTACGTGATGTGACGAGCACGTACTTGAGCTAATTGTTGAAAATCTAATTTTTCATTTATATATTTAGACCGAGTTTTCTTTCTTACCTGCGTTACTCTACTTGCAAATATAATTTGTGTTAGTCTAGAAAAGCATGCTTAGTTGATCTAAATTGCCTATTTGCTTAAGTTATTTTCGTTATATTACGTGAAGCATGTTAGACTAGAACCACCTGCTGCCTTGTATTTTTGTACTCCAATTCCTAATATCTTCTCGTTGTGGCTGCGTATTTACATTGGGACTACAGATGTGGGATTCCGGTAGCTCCCCCCCCTTGTTTTTTTACTTTGGGACTGCGGGTTCAATTCTCGATAGATGCCCTTGCGCATTTACTTTGGGACTGCGAGTCAGATTCCCGATAGATCACCCTGTACATTTACTTTGGGCCTACAGGTTAGATTCTCGATAGATCCCCCTGCATATTTATAGTCGGACTATGGGACGGTATCCTGGGAGATCCTTCGGATATACTAAAATGATGGACTACGGGACAGTATCCTGGAAGCTCCTTGGACAGTTGATGAAATGGACTATAGGACAGTATCCTGGGAGATCCTCGTTGTTGGTATTGATATCGAGTTGTTTTACTCCGTGTTACTTCATTCTCTGTATGTTATTTGTTGCCTTGTATAACCTGTCTTACTTCATAGTTGTGCTCATTATTTCTGTTTATTTCATACTGTTGCAAGACTTATTATTATGTTTATTCTCAGTAGAGCCCTGACCTTTCTCTTAGGCTTAGCACCTACTGAGTGCCGCTGTGGTGTAGTCATGCCCCTTCTGCGCATGTTTTTCATGTGCAGATCCAGGTACCCCTACCAAGGCGTATTATCCTCGAGGCGGAGAGATTTAGCAGAGACTTCGAGGTACATCTGCCGCGTCTGCAGACCAGGAGTCTCTATCTTATTCCATCTTTAGTAGTTAGCTTTCCTTTTGTATAGTTGTTTTAGACATTCTGGAGTTAGAGCAGTGTATTACCTTTCGTTAGCATGTGTTCCCGTGACTTTCCAGGTTTTGGGGTGATATTGTAGACTTTCGCGTTATTGAGTTGTATATGCCGAGTGGCATTTATATACAATTTTCCTTCTAGTTGGTTTAGTTTTAATTAAATATTTCCTTAAGTTATATTATTTCCGATTGTTAGGCTTACCTAATCGTAGGGACTAGGTGCCATCACGACATATTCACAGAGGGTGAACTGGGGTCGTGACAGCGATGGTGCTCGAAGTAAGGCGAACCTTGACCGTGGGCCCGGAGTGGAAGTATTGATTGAGCCTACCGCATTGGTGATTCTTGTTTTTGAGAGGCGGTTTATCCTCCGCTGTCATCTTCTTTTTTCGTTGGAGGTACTTCGAGGGATACTCGAAACCCAGGATCATATGCACTGAGCGACTATGTCCCGGCCTGGGTCGACTCCGTCAGAGCTGAGGGAGCTAGCTTAGCAGATGTGCACTCGACCTTCGAGGAAGCACAACGGCTTCACTCTGTGGTGAGTTTTTGGCATATGCCTTTCGAGTTTGGCGCCTTCCCTTCCTTACAGAGCTTTCATTTGCAGGCCCTCGACAAAGTTAAGTCTGATCTACTTCACCGTGAGGCCAAGATATGTAAAGCTCTGGACAAGGAGAAATCCCTTAGGCTCTTTTGCAATGAGAGGGAAGTCGAGTTGGCATATATACAGTATGAGGCAAGTCGGAGCTCGAATTATAAGAGTCACTTGAAGGAGCAGGTAGTTTTTGTTCCGAGTAAGTGTGCATTCCTCCTTCTAACTCCTGAAGCTAATGTTTCGTTTATTTTAGTGGCAGAAAAAGATAGAGGGCTTGGAGCCCCTTCAGGACGAGGTTGGCCGAGCTAATCGCAAGTATGATGGGTTAAAGGCTCGTGGACGCGCATGCTTTGATAGAGAAGGGTGCCCCGACTAAAGCTTCCGCCCTTGAGGTTTAACTTTGCTAAACTCGCGATAGCAGCTTGGCTCGAACAAATATGATTACGAAGCTCGAGACTGAGCTCTCGAAGATAAAGACTAAGGTTGTGGATGCATGAGCTGAAGTTGTAATGGGACAAACTAAGGCTGACCAGAAAGTGGTGGTCTATTTGAAGGATATTGCCGATGGTGAAGCTAAGCTGAGAAAAATCCTTGACCGCAAAGATTTTAGCAAAGAATATGCTCGGTGTAAGTCTCAGAGGAAAACCTTCAAGGAGATCCGCGCTAGGGAATTTAACCTCTTAGAAGAGTTAACGGGGGTGAGGGTGGATGAGCGTGGTGCTCGGTTACTTGTATCTGACAAGGATAGCGAAGGTGAGGCCGATGGGGCATAGCCCCCAGAGGGAATGTAGATTTTTCTTTCCAATTACGCATATAGCATTCTCAAAGCATGTTTGTAAATGGAGCTTATATTTTACGCATGTATGTATAAAGACGAAACCTTGCTATTTTGTTTCTCCTACATTTCTTTTTGTCTTTATTTTAGCCAGATGAACTAGTCTTTGAGCTGAGGGGAATCTTTAAATTCACGGTATGGCCTTGAAGCTCATTGGGCTGGCCCATTAGCTCTTACGTGCTCGGTCGATGCGACTTTTACGTATAAGCTGGCAAAAATGGCTCTTATGCTTTTGCTCTTAGGCATACTTAGGTCAACTGTTTTGGGTTCAGTCCATGAGTCACGCATCGACTCGAGCTCATTTGACCCTCAAGTTGTAGAATTTTAGACTGGCGACACTGGCTCTTACACTTTTGGTCCATGCGACCTTTTAGTGCAAGCTGGTATTTGAGCTCTTATGCTTTTGTTCTTAGGCATATTCAATTAACTATTTTGGGTTAAGTCTCCGAATAGGGTTTTGACTCGAGCTCATTTGGCCCTTAAGTTTTTGAATTTCAAGCTAGCCCTTAGGCTCTTACGCGTCGGGTCGGTACAACCTTTTATATATGTGGGCTGGCGATAGTGGCTCTTACACCATGGGTTGATGCGACCTTTTATATATGTGGGCTGGCGACACTGGCTCTTACGCTTTGGGTCAATGCAACCTCTAATATAGGCTTTAATTTTTCCTCATTAAGGACTTTTGAAATAATGTTTGCCCGACTCTATGACGGCTTAATGAAAAACCTCGATTGTGAGTTTTAATATGGTGATGATCGAGCACCTCAGGAGGTTTGGCTCGGACACTGAGTATCTCGAAGACAATGTTTAGGAGCTGACGTGGTCGAAGCTCTTTTGCCTATGTCGAGAGTAGCATGTTTAACTGTTCTTTTTAAAATATATTTGAAGTAATTGAAGGCCGTGATTTATAACAATGGTCGAGCGTCCCCGAGTCTCGTTAGTTTGGATGGTACAACCTTGTGACCGGAGTCATTTGTGTTTTGACAGAGCCTTTAAGTACCGAGTGAAGTAGTTTCGGCATTTATATCAAGGGTGTGCCCTTTTAGGGGTCTTACAAGTTCGATATATAGCTGAAACTTTGAGATCGGGTTTATGCCTTTAGAAAGGTCTTACTAGTTTTTCATGCCTTTGAGGTCTTAAATTTTTGGATACATGGTACAAGTATTGTTCATGCCTTGCTTGAGGTCTAACAGATATTATTGTTGTCTTATGTAGGTCTTACGAGATCGAGGCTACCCGCATGTGGCCTTACCGCCTCGGGTTTTTATAAGTCGAAGGAGATGGTAATTGACGACAGTCTCCAAGCCATCTAGGGTTTCTTGGCTCGGGAGCCATTACTTGTGAACTTGGTATTACCTCATCGAGAGCTTATGATTTTGGAGTTTTCGACCTGGAGGTCGTAAAGCCTTGAGTATTTGATGACAGTCCCCGAGTGTTCGGGATGTTTTTGGATTTAGGGCCACTCTGTGATCTTGATGTTGCCTCATTTAGGGCTTATGAGTTAGGAGCTCCGACCCGGAGGTCACATTGTTTTAAGTAGTTGACGCCAGTCCCCGAGTATTAAGGGCACATTTAGGCTTTGGGGCCATTTTTTGCAAAAATATCGAGCTTCCTTAAAATGCAAAATGCTTTTGGGAAGTATTCTTTGATTACTTGGTACAAGTATAAATGTTTTTGCTGTTGCAGGCTCGGTTGTTCTGTGCAGACACGGTTCGTTTAACTGTTTGGCCCGGTACATTACTTTCCTATTTAGCCCCCGTTTAGCATATCTTGGCTTCTCCGAGTAGGTGACCTTCTAGGGGATGGCCCCCAGTATTTGAGGTTGGTTGCAAAAGAAGCCTCGAATACTTGTTGGATCTTCCTTAGGTAGCATATAGATGTTACCGCATTAAAAACCTTGCCGATAAAATCCTTTTTGGGATAAAATCCTGGTCGAAGGAAAAGAGTGCAACCGCATGCTTTTTGAAACCTAAGTTGGAGAGTGCTTTGGCCGTTTAGATGGGATACCTGCACTCAAATCAGCAGAATATAATTGAAAGAGAGAGGATATGGTCATACCTTAGTGTAGAACGTGTCGGCGGGGTTTCGAGCCCTGATATGTTTCAGTTGCTTGTGATAAGAATGCGGTACGATCCTCTGCTTTGATTAGTTGGGGATAGCCGAGAGTGTAGTTTGTTATTACTATTGTATTGTTTGCTTATCCTTCAGCTCCTTTGAAGGTGGGGGTACCGGTATCGAGGCTACATCGTGTACCGCAAACATTTTTTTGTCGCATGTTGTTCCTGGTAGACGGTCTTAATCCCATATTTTATGGGGAATTTCATCATTTGATGGAGGGTGGACGGTACTGCTCCTATGCAGTGTATCCACGGCCTTCCGAGAAAGGCATTGTACCTCATGTCTCCCTCAATGACATGAAATTTGGCATTTTGGGTTGTGCCGACCACGTTAACTGGAAGGGTGATTTCTTCTTTTGGCGTTTCGCTCGCCATGTTGAATCTATTGAGGACTCGAGAGGCAGGTACAATTTTTTCAAGTAGTCCGAGCTGCTCTACAACCCTCAACCTGATGATGATGGCCGAGCTGACTGGATCCACAAGTACACGTTTAATCTGAAATGTATTTACAAGCAAAGAGATTACCAGTCGCGTCGTTGTGGGTATGTAATCCCGAATTCGCTTTTGTTTGTTGAAGGATATTTTTGGTCTTCTCATCATGGGCTCTTGTGATCATGTGGATGATATGTTGTGGCTCATTTGTTTCGTTCTTCTCGACCGCCTCTCTTTCCCGGAACCTATGTTTGTCCCAATCGCTGAGAAGTTCTCGGAGGTGACCTTTTCTGAGTAGTCTGGCTACTTCCTCTCGGAGCTGGTGGCAATCCTCTATCCTATGACCGTGTGTGTTGTGAAACTCAAAAACTAATTTATGATTTCTTTGCGAAGGATCTGAGCCACCTGGCATCTCTAATTTTACTGATAGCAAACACGATATCTAATACATCTATGTTAAAGTTGACAAGCGAGGTGCCTCTGTTGGCCCCGTGTTCCTGTTGAATCCGGCTCTATTGATGAATCCCCGAGGGTTTTGACCTCGGTCCATCCTTCGGTCACTGCGGCGTATGTTATGCCTCGGGGCGTTTCTCCTGTCGTCGGTGTATGGCTGATATCTTTCCTTGTTTGGCTTTGGATCCTTCGCCAAAATCCTTCTTGGATATACTAATCCTGAGGGGGCTCCTAGTTGGTCGTCCTCGACCGTGATCTTTGACTGGTATCGATTGTTAACATCTGACCATGTCACAAAGGGATACTAGACCAGGTTTTGTTTCAGCTGCTTCTAAGCCACCGAGCTTCGCTCCTTCAGTCCTTGGTTGAAGGCCTGTACTGCCTAGTCATCGAAGACAGGTGGTATTTCCATTCCTTCTATTTGAAAGCAAGATACAAACTCTCGCAGCATCTCGTTCTCCCTCTACTTGATCTTGAAAATGTCAAACTTCCTTGTCGCTACTTTGATGGCACCGGCATGTGCCTTTATGAAGGAACCTGCCAGCATGGAAAATGAGTCTATGGAGTTAGGAGCTAGGTTGTGATACCACATCATGTCCCCCTTTGAGAGTCTTTCCCTGGAATTCTTTAGTAAGACGGACTCGATCTCATCGTCCTTTAGATTGTTTCTTATTATTGCGCAAGTGTAAGCAGTAACGTGCTCATTAGGGTCTGAGGTTCCATTGTACTTTGGAAGGTCTGGCATTCTGAACTTCTTTGGAATGGATTTTGGAGCCGCTTCCTCTAGGAACGGCCTTTGTATGAACTTCTTCGAATCCAAACCTTTCAGGATCGGGGGTGCACCCAAAATTTGGTTGACCCTGGAGTTGTAGGTCTTGACCTTTTTGTCGTTGGCTTCTATCTTATTTTTGCCTAATTCAATCCTCTTTGTAAGGTCCTCGAGCATCTTTATGATGGCGGGGTCAGCTACCGACCCGTTATTGCTTGACCTCTCTGGTACCTGCTCGGTCGGGGGAGCTATCCCCGGTGCTAATGTGGTGGGAGTTTTTTGGTCAATTCGCAGTTGAGCAAGCGCTAGCTGTTGTGCCTGCAATGTTTAAAAAATAACGTGAAGGCTAACCTCCCGTTCTTCCCTAGTCGGGGTTTCCTGGGCTTCCTGTTGGTCTCCTTGGTGCACGCTCTTGTTAGTGTGGGATCTTACATCAACGTTTTGAGCATCGTGTGAGACCACATCCACGAAAATTGATTTTGGTGCGTTCTCAGGGTTTCGTAGTGGTAGACCAGCACCTGCAACGTCTACACCATTTTCTCTATGGTTTACAAGATTGTTGTTCACTGAGTCAGATATTTTGACCTAAAATCAAAGATCTTGGGCAAGAAAAAGCATGAGAGATAACTTTCGTTATGTAGTTAAACCAGCAAGAAAATAATCACTATTATTTTTAGCCCCACGGTGGGCGCCAAATTGTTTACCATGAAAATGGTAATAATAATTCAATTTTATTTAGTGGTTCTAAAAATACGTGATCTATTTTTATGCTAGTTGTTAGGCATTTCATGATACGTGAAAGACTTAAAAGCAAGATAAGAGCTTAAAGACGAGATGTTGATCAAACCGAATCGTTGTCAATTGGGGCCTCGAGTTTTCCTATTTGAAGGCCTCGGGATGGAGTCTGAAGCTCGGCTGGGAGCTATCGAAGGTGGTCGGTGGCGACTAACAGTTATAAATAAATCAAAAAGTCGGCTCTTTATGGCCAAATAAACAATAAATAATGAACAATAAATAGAACACAGTAAATATGAGCAATAAATAAGATAACGAGACCAAGAGAATGTGTTATAGAGTAGACAGAATGTTCTAGTATATTTAATATGGAGCAACAGATATATACAAAATGACAAGGATCCCCTTTATATAAGAGGGGGAATCCCAACATAGTACAAACGCATTAATTGCAAAGGTATGGAGATGGGATACCTAGTTAATGCCATGATACGGGCTCAGACTAGCCTGACAGATTTTGTCGGCTTTAGCTTCACGGCTTGGCAAGTCCCCATTTTCTTCCTGTAACCGTCGGTCTCATACTGTACTGAGGTTGAGTGTTGATGGCCCTCGAGGGATGAAACTCAACCGTGATTTCGAGCCTTCGAGGTGTCATAACAATGGAAAATTAGACCCTCCGATTTTATCGTATACACCAAGACTTGTTGATTTGATGAGCGATTATGAGCTTTTGCATGTTACTTTCATCATCCGTAGTGTACGAAGGTTTTGAATGAGGTTTTACTTGATATAAAGTTTACTACTGGCACCAGATTCTTTTTGGGCAGCTACAGTGGTTAGAAGTTATTCTTGTTAGTATTAGAGTTACGTGGTATATCATGTGATTACATCTTGTATTATACTTATGGATTGATGCAGTTTGCTCAAACTTATGCAGTGTATAGATGTGAGAAGCGTGTCTTATAATAAATTCCAGATATTGAAATTGGGTTCCAAGGTTATGGATTAGGTTAAATGAAGAATTTTTGGTTATGTTGAGTTGACGGACTTATTGGGTGATGTGGTATCACCCACAAGTATGTGTACGGTGAGCTCATGTAATGATTTGATGGCTTGGGAATGTTTCTTGGCATGTTTTAGGAAGAACGTATGTTTAAGTAGGGGAGGATGTAACGACCCACACGGTCGTTTTGAGCATTTGCATTCCTTTCAGCTGTTTGAAGTGTTGAGTAGCTTCATATGTGTATTATGACTTGTGTAAATTATCGATTTTGGATTTTAGGTGATTCGGGTTTGATTTGGAAGAATGACTCTAAATTTGGGATATTTAAATTGGAAGAGTTTACCAATGTTCGACTTTTGGATAAACGCACTCAGAATCAAATTTTTGTCGTAATGATAGGTCGTATGATGATTTTGGACTTGTGTGTATGTTTGAATTCAATTTTGGAGGTTCCTATAAGGAGTCGATACTATTTGTCGAAAGTTGGCAATTTGAAGAACTTAAGAGTTCATAAGTTTGACCAAGAGTTGATTTTGATATTACTGGACTCCAATTGGTATTTCAAGACTTTGGATAGGTCTATATAGTTGAATTGAACTTATGTACCAAATTTGAAAGTAATCCGAAGTATTTAAGTGTGATTCGGTCACCTTTTTAATAGTATGAAGATATAATATTTTAAGAAACATTTTATTCTGTTTGAGCCTCAATTCTTTGTTGTGATGTTCACATAGATGATTCGAGGCTTTGGACAAGTTTGGATAATGTATTTTACTTATTGATATGATTAGATGGGGCCTCGAGGGGCTCAGGTGTGTTTTGCATCATTGGTCGAGAAATTAGTTAAGTTAAGAATTTGGAGTTTGACCATGGTCAATATCGAGTCAAGATGACCTCTTTTCAGTGTTTGAGTGCACTAGCTGGTTTGTATCGTATTTTATGATTGAAATTCATATATTATTTGTGTCCGAGAGGTTTCAAATGAGGTTTGGGAGCTAAAATGATGATTCTTTTGTTGCTGATTTCTGGAGTAAAATATTTCCAAAAGTGTCATTTATATCCCTTAAATTTTTAGACTTCCTTTAAAACTTCAAAAATTTATATCTTCTTCATTTTAAGGCCAACATGGATGATTCAAACAGCTATCTTGGGTGTAACCTTAGAAGGACTATGTTAGGCTTATCAAATATGAGTTTTGGGGTTATTTGACTTGTTCCAAAATTTAGTCGCTTTCTCTCACATGGTTTTGAAGCTCGGATTTGGGTGATTTTGGATGGAATTTTCCCAATTTGGACTGGGGTAAGTATTTGTTTTACTTGTAATTGAATGTTCTAATGGAATTGGTGGATTTTGTCGAGTTTTGAGTTGCAGACATGGGTTGACTTTGTGGTTGAGTTTGAGTATTTGAATAAAGATTTGAACTTTATTTGTTTTGCTTCCAAAGGCATTATTTGATGATTTTAAGTTGCTTTTGGCTAGTTTTGAACCATTCTGAGGTCGATTTGTGCCGGATGGTGCTTCTAGTGTACAATTTGACTTGTTCAAGGTAAGTGTCTGGTCTAACTTTATTGGGAGAATTTTTCCTACTAATTAATATTATTTGCTACATGTGGAGTTGATGTATTTATGAGGTGATGAGCGTATATGCATGTGCCAAGATTATTTATGCTTTGGGGTAGATTATACAATTATTTGTGTATTGTTGGAATATGTGACCTTCCTGCTTCATGTTTACTTTACATCTAGATTAATATGAATATAAAGTTAAATGCAAGAAACCATTATTTAGCTTATTAAAACTTGATTAAAATTTGACGGATTTTGGCAAAACTATTAATGTGCTAAATTCGGTAATTACTATATTTAATCACAAATACATCGCTGTGACTGTTATTCTTGAGGTTTTGGATTTTACACTTGAGTTTAAGATTATTTTTTTAGATTGGTTCAGATACTTGAACAATGCAGTTTTTGAGGTTTGTTGAATTGTTATTGACTTGAAAGTTGTAATTTATGCTCATTTAATATTCGCTTCATCACTCTCCTCGATGTTATTCATGCTTCCTACCTTGCTTGTTATTTATATAGATGTGCTTGGTGAGGAAGAGTGCAAAGCACGAAGGGTGATGCCATGCTATTTCATATATATTACCATGAGAGAAAAATTGTTAAGCACGAAGGGTGATGCGTTTCCATGTGAGTTAAGAATGAAGGGTGATGCTATGCTTTTTTATTTACATTATCATGTGAGGATGAGAGTAAAAGTACAAAGGGTGATGCCATACAATTATTTTTATATTATCACGTGTTCGTGATATAGCGCCTCAAATGGGCCATCTTTATACTTGCATAATAACAGTTATTATATGAGAACTTAATTAAAGATAGATGATCATCCCAATTTTCTTTTAAAATCGAGAACATATGCTCATAACATATCTTCCAATGTATGAATTGTCCTGTTGGCCTGCTCGTATGTTTGGGGTGAAATGTAATACTTAGATTAACTCAACTACCAAGACCTTCCTAAAAACTATGCCAGAACTAGGCAGTAAACTGAGCACCCCTATCAGAAATAATAGATACAGGAGAACCATACAGCCGACCAATTTCTTTTATGTTTAATGCTGCATACTGGGGAGTCGTGTAGGTTGTTTTCATTTGCAAAAAATGAGATGACTTAGTGAGTCGGTCTACTATGACCCAAATGGAGTCATGTTTCTTAAAATTTCACGGTAATCCAACCATGAAATCCATATTTGTTTGTTCCTATTTCCATGGTGGTATTTCAATGACTTAAGCTAAGCCGCCTGGTCTCTGATATTCTTCTTTTACTTGCTGACAATTAAGGCACAACAATACATAATCTGCAATATCTCATTTCATATTGTTCCACCAATAAATATATTTCCAATCATGATGCATTTTAGTATAACCCACATGCATTGAATACCTGGAGCTATAAGCTTCTACAATAAATGCCCTTAAAAGATCATCTACATTAGGCACACATAAGCGACCATCAATTCTTATCACACCATTCTCATCAAGTGAAAACTTCTTAATATTGCTACTAAGAACACATTCCTTGAGCTTAAGCAAGCAAGAGTCATCGCATTATTTGGTTTTAACTTTCCCTACTAAAGTAGACTTAGCACCCATACTTGCTATCAACCTTCCATCATACTTCTCATCCGGACGAATCCCTTGGCTAGCTATTTGTTGGGATTCCTTTACTATTGGATGTTGGACCACAAACAACCTGGCAAAACTTCCCATGGATCTTCTACTCAAAGCACTAACTATTCACATTCGCTTTACCAAGATAATAAAGGATATTCTTAATCAATTTCAACCACCTGCGTTCTCTCGGGTTAAACTCTTTCTGCTTGAATATATATTACAAACATTTATGATCTGTATAAATGTCACACTGCTCTCCATAAAGGTAGTGACACTATATTCTTAGTGCAAAAATAACTACTGCTAGCTTCAGATCGCGGGTATGATATTTTCTCTCATGATTCTTGAACTACTATAAAAATATAAGCAATTACCTTGTCATTCTACATAAGAACACATCCTAACCCCACTCTAAATGCATCACAATAGATCACAAATTTACCTGTAGGTGTATGTAGAGTCAGGATTAAGGCTATAGTCAACATGTTCTTGAGTTCCTGAAAGCTTTTCTCACAAGCTTCAAACAATTGAAACTTCATATTTTTCAGAGTTAACTTTATCAATGAGACACCAGTGAAGAGAATCCTTTTATAAAAATGACAGTAGTAACCTTCCAATCCAAGATATGAATCTTTGTAGGGGTCATCGGCCTAAGCTAATTTTTAACTATTTTTTTGTGGGCTACTCTAATGCCTTCATTGAGAATGCGTGTTCCAAAATAAATTTGTATTGAGCCAAAATCCATATTTGGAGAATTTTGAATAAAGCTGACGCTCCTTGAGTATCTGAAGAACTATTTTCAAATAATTTTCATGCTCTTCTTGGCTGCATGAATATGCCAAAATATCATCGATAAATACTATGACAAAAGTATCTAAGAAAAGATTGAAGACTCTATTCAGCAAGTACGTAATACTCGTTGGTGCATTGGTCAATTCAACGGACATCACTAAAAATTTATAACGACCATACCGAGTCGTGAAAGCTATTTTTGGGACGTCTGCTTCTCTGACTTTTTACTGATGGTATCTCAATCTTAGATCTATTTTTGAGAAATATCTAGCACCATATAAATGATCAAACAATTCATCTATCTTGGGCATGGATATTTATTTTTTGATAGTAACCTTATCCAGCGGAAGGTAATCTATGCACATCCGTAGAGAACAATCTTTTTTCACAAATAATGCTGGAGCACCCCAAGGTAAAACACTAGGTCTAATAAAACCTTTTTCAAAAAGATCTTGTAGCTACTAATAAGTTTATTTAGCTCAACTGGAGCCACTTTATAAGGAGGAATAGATATTGGCTATGTTCTTGGCAATGTGTCTATGCAAAACTCAATCTCCCTATCTGGTGTTCTCCCTGGGAGATCATCCAAGAACACTTTAGGAAAATCTTTCACAATATGTACTGATTCAAGAATTAAGGACTCGGCTTTTGTATCCCGCACATTGCTAGATATTCCAAACACATGTTGCTTAATAGCTTTGTAGCCTTAAGGTAAGAAATAAACTTACCCGCACGCGTACCCACTTCGCCTCTAATTATAATTGGATCTTCCTCAATAAATCATAATTTAACTTTCTTCGCGTGGCAATCAACTACAACATGACAAAAAGATAACATGCCCATGCTAGGTATGAGCTCAAAGTCAACATAATCTAAAAAGATTAAATCAAATAATATTTCTCGGCCCTAAACTATGATGATGGAATCTCTGAATATATATTCAACTTTAACAGATACCCAAGGCGCATAATTAGAGCTTACAAAGTCTAGTGAGCTATGTTCAGACCCGAATCATGGCGTCAACTAGTTGTCTCATCCCCATATCTTTGTAATAAATGACTTGTACTATGTTGGGATTCCCCCTCATATATAAAAGGGATCCTTATAATTCGTAGACACCTGTTGCTCAATACTAAATACTCAAGAACATTCTCTCTGCTCTCTAATATATTCTCTTGATCTCATTACTTACATTTATTGTGTTCTATCCATTTTTCTTGATTTACTATTTATTATTGGCCATAAAGAGTATGACTGTTAGCCGTCCATTTACTACCCTCGACGGGCCATTAGACTCAACCCCAAGGCCCCGAATAAGCAAGTTGGAGGCCCCGATCAATAGACATTCGATGTGGTAAACATATTGTTTTAAGCTCATATCTTGATTCCAAGTACCTCACTTAGCATTTATTGCCTTAACAACTAGCATAAAAATGGATCACATATTTTTAGTACCACAAAATCAAATTTAATTGTTATTACCATTTTCATAATAAATAGCTTGGTGCCCACCGTGGGGTTAAAAATAATAGTGATTATTTTCTTGCTGGTTTTACTACACAACACAAATTATCATTCACACTTTTTCTTGCCCAGAATCTTTGATTTCAGGTTGAAATGTCTGACTCAGTAAACAACAATCTTGAGAACCATGGAGAGAATGTTGTGGATGTTCCAGGTGTTGGCATACCACCATGAAACCCTGAGAACACACCAGAACCAACTCCCGTGGATGGGATCTTACGCGATGCTCAACACATCGATATAAGCTCCTATACTAACAGGAACGTGCACCAAGGAAACTAACAAGAAACTCAGAAAACCCCGGCTAGGGAAGAACGGGAGTTTATCCTTCACGTTATTTTTGAAATGTTGCTGGCACAACAACTAGCGATTTCTCGGTTGCAAATTTACCAGAAAACTCCTAGCACGATAGCACCGGGGACGGCTCCCCCAGTCGAGCAGGTACCGCAGAGATCAAGCAACAATAGGTCGCCAGCCGACCCCGCCATTGTAGAGATGCTCGAGGATCTCACAAAGAGGATCGAGTCGGGCGAGAAGAAGATAGAACCCAATGAAAAGAAAGTAGAGACCTACAATTTCAGGCTCGATCAAATTTCGGGTGCACCCCCGATTCTAAAAGGGGTAGACTCAAAAAAGTTCGTGCAAAATCCATTCCCGTAAGAATAGGCCCCAAAATCCATTCCAAAGAAGTTCATAATGCCCGAGCTTCCGAAGTACAACAAAACCTCAGACCTAAACGAGTATGTCACTGCATACACTTACGCAGTGATGGGCAACGACCAAAAGGACGACGAGATCGAGTTTGTCTTGCTAAAGAAGTTCGGGAAATGCTCTTGAAAGGGGCCATGATGTGGTATAACAACCTAGCTCCTAACTCTATAGACTTATTTGCCATACTGGTGGATTCTTTCATAAAGGAACATGCTGGTTCCATCAAAGTAGCAACAAGGAAATTCGATGTCTTCAAGATCAAGCAGAGGGAGAATGAGATGCTCGAGAGTTCGTATCTCGCTGTCAAATGGAAGGAATGGATCTACCACCAGTCTCCGACGATTGGACAGTGCAGGACTTCACTCAAAGTCTGAATGAACGAAGCTCGACGGCATCGATGCAGCTAAAACAGAACCTAGTAAAGTATCCCACTGTAACCTGGTCGAACGTCCACAGCCGATACCAGTCAATGATCAGTGTCGAAGATGACCAACTAGGAGTCCCCTCAGGCTTAGTATATCCCAGCAAGCTTGTGGCAAAAGAGCCAAGGCCAAACAAGGAAAGATACCAAACATATACTAAATATAGAAGAAACGCCCCGAGGCTCAACATACCCAGCAATGATCGAAGGATGGACCGAAGCTAGAATCCTCGAGGACTTGTCATCAAAGCTGGGTTCGACAGGTATACAGGGCTGACGAATGCACCTCGCTTGTCGGAATACAACTTCAACGTCGACGTATCAGACATCGTGTTCACCATCAGTAAAATTAGAGGAATCAGGTGGCCAAGGCTTGTACAATTAGGCCCTTCACAAAGGAACCATAATTTAGTATGTGAATTTTATAACACGCACGGGAGGAAGTGGCTCAATACTCAGCAAAGGTCACCTCCGGGAATTACTCGGCGACCGGCCAAAAAATTAGTTCTGGGAAAGAGAGACGACCAAAAAAGCAAAGTAGATAAGCCGCAACACGTCATCCATATGATATTTTGACGTGTCGGCACTCTGCAGGAACCCACGGCCACGAGAACAAAAACATACCTTGACAGGGAAAAGCAAACTCGAGGCTCTATCCTAGCCTCATAATGGCAAACTGGTAACGTCTTTTCTTATGAACACATTTCAAATTAAACAGGTACTTGTGGGTCCACGTACCTTGGCCAATATTATTAAATCGAGGGAGGTAGAGCAGCTTGGACTGCTTGACCAAATCATACCTGCCTCTCGAGTCCTCAACAGATTCAACATGGTGACGGAAACAATGAAAGGGGAATTCACCCTCCAAGTCAACGTGGCTAGCACAATCCAAAATTCCAAATTCCATGTCATTGAAGAAGACATGAGGTACAATGCCTTGATCGGAAGGCCATGGATACACTGCATGAGAGCAGTACCATGCACCCTCCATCAAATGATGAAATTCTGGACAAAGGATGGGATTAAAACTGTTTACGGGGAACAGGATGCGGCAAGAGAAATGTTCATAGTGCACGATGTAGAGCCAACACTGGTACCTCCACTTTCGAAGGAGCCGAAGGATAAGATAACAGTAAAATAATTATAACAAGAAACACTCTTGGCTAGCCCTGACTAAACAAAGCAGAGCACCGCACCGCACCGCACCATGTCCTCATCACAAATGACTGAAATATATCAGGGCTCGAAGCACTACTGGCATATTCTACACTAAGGTACGTCCGTCTCCTTTCTCATTCAATTACATTCTACAGTAACCTGAGTATAGCTATTAGATCGAAACGGCCAAAGCACCCTCAAACTCGAAGGCCTTAGGTTTCAAAAGCATGCACTGCATTTTTTTCCTTCGCCTGGCTTTTTATCCCAAAAAGGGTTTTTCCGGCAAGGATTTTAACTAGGCAACATGCATATGCTACCTAAGGAAAACACAACAAGTATTCAAGGCTTCTTTTCCAATCAACCTTAAATACTGGGGGGCATCCCCCCGAAAGGTCACCTACTTGGAGAAGCCAAGATATGCCAAATGGGGTCTCGATAAGAAAATGATGTCCCGGGCCAAACCATCAAAAGAACCGTCTCCGTATAGAATAGCCAGGCCTCTGATAACGAAAATATGATTACTTATACCAAGAAATCATAGAATACTTTCCATCAAAGCATTTCTCGGTTCAAAAAAAACTCAATATTTTTAGAAAAATGGCTCTTCTGCCAAAACCGTCCCAAACACCTGGGGACTGGCATCGAATACTCAAGGCCATATGACCTCCGGGTCGGAAACCCCAAAACCATAAGCCCTCAATGAGGCAATACCAAGTTTACAATAAATGGATCCCAAGCAGAGAAATCTTCGACGATTCGGGTTCTGCCGTTAATCGCCATCTCCATCTACTTATCAAAACTCGAGGTTGTAAGACCACATCCGGGTAGCCTCGGTCTCGTAAGACCTATATAAGGCAACAAAAATATCAGTAAGTCCTCAAGCAAGGAATGAACCACACTTGCACCAAGTGACAATATCTGTAAGACCTCAAATAAGGCATGAACTATACTTGTACTAAGTATCCAAAACTATAAGATCTCAAAGGCATGTAAAACTTGTAAGACCTTACTAAAGTCATAAACCCGATCTCAAAGTTAAGGGTATATATCGAACTTGTAAGACCCCTAAAAAGGCATACCCTCGATATAGACGCTGAAACTACTTCACTAGGGACTGAAAGGCTCCCGCCAAACACAAATGTCTACGGTTACAAGGTTGTACCAGCCAAACTAACGCGACTCGGAGATGCCCGACCATCGCTATAAAATCATAAGCCTTCAATTACTTTGAATATACTTCAAAAAGAATCGGTTAAACAGGCTACCCTCGACATAGGCAAAAGAGCTTCAACCATGTCAGCTCCTAAATACAGGATTCGAGATATTCAGCCACCGAGCCAAACCTCCCGAGGTGCTCGATCATCACCATATAACGACTCACAATCGAGGATTCCATTAAATAATCTAAGAATCAAGCACACATTATTTCAAAAAAAATCCTTATCTAGGGAAAAATAAAGCCCGCATAAAAGGTCGCATTGACTCAAAGCGTAAGAGACATGTCACCATCCCATATAAAAGGTCGCATCGACCCAAGGCGCAAGAGCCACTGTCACCAGCCCATATAAAGGACCTAAAAGTGTATGAGCCATTGTCGCCATCCCACATAAAAGGTCGCATCGACCCAACGCGTAAGAGCCATTGTTGCCAACCCACACAAAAGGTCGTACTGACCCAATGCGTAAGAGCCTAAGGGCCAGCATGAAATTCAAAAACCTGAGGGTTGAATGAGCTTGATTCGATACTCGACTGGGAGATGGAACCCAAAATAGTTGACCAAACATGCCTAAGAGCACAAGCATAAGAGCTCGAACGCCAGCTTATAATAAAAGGTCGTATCGACCATGCGTGTAAGAGCCTACGAGCCAGCCTAATGGGCCCCAAGGCCATGCCACGAATCTAATGATTCCTTTTAACTCAAAGACCAGTTCATCTGGCTAAAATCAAAACAAAAAGGAATACATGAAAAGTAAAACCGCAAAGCTTCCTTTTGTATATATATGCGAAAAAATACAAGCTCCATTAATAAAGTGTTATTTAAAGAACTATACGTGGAAAAGGAAGGCCTAATCTACATCCCCCTCAGGGGCTGTGACCCGTCGGCCTTTTTCTTGCTATCTTCGGTATCAGGCAGAAGGAGCTTAGCATCATATTCTTCCGCCTTCGCCTGCTTTATCTCTTCCGAGAGATTAAAGCCCCTAGTATGGATCTCCTCGAGGGTTTCCCTTTGATATTTACACTGAGCGTATTCCTTACTCCTGTCCTCACAGTCAAGAGTCTTTCTCAGCTCAGCTTGAGCATTGGTAGAATCCTTCAAATAGACCGCCACTTTCTTGTCAGCCTTAGTTCAGCTTATTACGGCTTCAGCCCGAGCATCCACAACCTCGGACTTTATCTTTAAAAGCTCAGACTCGATCTTGGTAATCATATATGTTCGAACCAAGCTATTATCACAAGATAAGCGAAGTTGAACCTCAATGGCGGAGGCTTTAGCTAGAGCACCCTTCCCCGCTGAAGCCTAAACGCCTGCCTGATCCTTTAACTCATCCTACTCGCACTTGGCTCGGCCATCTTCGTTCCGAAGGTGCTCCAGGTCCTCCGTCCTTTTCTGCAACTGAAAAAAACAAAACTTTAGCTTTAGGAGCTAGAAGAAGGAACACACACTCCCTTGGAAAAAAACTACCTGCTCCTTCAGGAAGCTCTCATAATTCGAGCTTTAACTCACCTCATACCATAAATTTGCCAACTCATCTTCCCTTTCATTACAAAGAAGCCTAAGGGATTTCTCCTCGTCAATGGCTTTTCGCAATCTGGCCTCATGGCGAAGCAGATCAGATTTGAGCCTATTAAAAGCCTGTGGAAGAGAAATATGGTAAGAAAGTGAAAATTACAAAACTATTAAATCAGTATGAACGGGCTGAACCTACCTCTGAGTAAAGTTGTTGAGCTTCCTCAAGAGTTAAGCATACATCTACTGGTATGGCTCCATCTACCCCGGTAGAATTGCCCTGGTTTGGGACACGATCGCCCGATATATGCACATTTTGGCATTGAACATCCCTCAAAATGCCTTCGACAGGAGAAGAAGCCAGTGGCAGAGAACCTTCGAGTGTCGCAAGTTTGGCTAAAATGCCCTCTCTAAGCCTCCAGGCTGGACTCATTCATCTACGTTCCTTGTCGTCATACAAAAGGCCTCTCCTGCTTATTGTTATTTTTATCATCCCCTAGTCCTGAATTTGGCTGTCTCTCTCCCTCTCCTAAAGGGAACAACCTTGCTTTAGGGGAATCCCTAATGCCTACGATAACAAAATTAGTATGCAGAAAGAAAAAGCGCCCTTCTGAGAGAAATGGGGGAGAGAGCAAATCACATAGCACGTACTGTGGCGTTTTGTTTCCCACCTGTCCTTAGATAAAGCTCGCCACTTATGCTCATTGCATGTTGAGTGGGTCGCCAACTTCCGAACCCAACCTGGCAGATCGGGAACCTCGCCTGGCATCCATGAAATCGCTACAAAAAAGAACAAGAACGGGCATTTAAGGAGCCCGCCTTCGCCATAAACAAAACTACGAAGGCACGAGTAACCACTTACGCGTAAAATTCCATTGCTCAGGAAATGGCAGGAACTCTATTGGAATAATATCGATAGTCTATACTCGAACGAATCAGCTCATCCACCCTCGACCTCCATCTTCTTCATCATCAACAACGAAAGTCGTGGTGGATCGGCATCGTAGAGTTAGTAGAACTCAATGGTAAAAAGGCCGATACAGCCAGATGAAGTGTCTAAGAGTGAATTTGAGCCTCACTTTCTCCGTAAAGAACCTCATGATCAATAGTGTCCGCAAGAATGATGGATGAATCTGCACCAAGGTAACCTGGTATTTTTGACAAAAGTCGAGCACAACCCCACCAAGGGGACAACATAAAGAGGTACATGTACACGTTCAAAAACCCCTCAGCATGGTCCATGATGCTATCTTCAGGGAGGTATTTGCAGTACTACCTCTTCCCCCCATCCATAATCTTTCCTCACCAACTCAAGGTGTCACTCTCCTATTAAAGAAGTGAACTTCAAGGTATCGTCCCGATGACCCGGAATATCGGGGGGCTTCTCTGACAAGAAGCCTCCCTTCAAAGTAAAATGCCCCGAGGCTAGCTCGCCTGGCATCAGTGTCACTCCGCCAATTAGGCTAGAACCGAAGGTGGAACTTTCTCCTCCTTTCCAGACGGATCCTTGCATAGCATCCATAGCCGCAGTAAAACTAGAGAATTAAAGCAGGGATTCAAAAGAGGGCTTCAAAGATAAAATGGCGAAAGAACTAAAGCATAGAATATCGGAATATCCAAAAGGGCAAAGACAACCCTATATATGGAAAAAGCGGCAACCACCCGCCTGCCTCAAAGGCCAATTTAAATACTGGCTAAAGCTTTTATCGCTTTGGAATGATATGCTGGCAGAATTGACTCGGTCATTTCATACCCATGTCATACACTCGACGCCGCCATACAACATTTTAGGTCAGAGACTCCTGCATTAACCAAGCCTCGAGATGGTTCCCGATCTCGAGGATCTCCACCACAAGAAGATAGGTTCCAGGAAGCCATTGACATCATTACAAGTCCCAATATGGTACCCACTCTCTACGACCTCTATAAAAAAAAGATAGGCTCCAGAAAGCCAATGGTATCACTATACGTCCCGAGATGGTACCCGATCTGGAGGACCTCCACCAAAAAGAAGATATGCTCTAAGGGGCCATTAAGATCATTGTGAGATTCGAGATTGTGCCCGATCTCAAAGGCTTTCCCAATAAGAAGATAAGCGCTAAAACTCAAGTCATATAGTCTTGGCCTCGAGGTACCATCTAAACTCGGGTAAGCTCTTATCCCTGGTACATTTGCAACGCCTTTGTCACACCTCCTTTTTGACACACACCCCGAGAGGGTGATATGAGGGAGTTTTTCCAATTAAAGTGACATTATTCGAAATAGGATTATTTATTTAATCAGAGTTGTCACTTGGAATAAGTTACGGTGTCCTAAGTCATCGATTTTTTTAAAATCCCAAATCAAGGAATTTTTATTTTTAAAGAGTATGCGAACCAGAAATTCTAGATAAGGAATTCTGTTAACCCGAGAGAAGGTGTTAGGCACTCTCGGGTTCCGTGATTCTAGAACAGTCTCTTAGTGATTATTACTTGGCTTAATTGTTAAACTACTCATTTTAGGACCTATGTGCAATTATCTTTTATCGCTTTTAATTACTTAAATCATTCGTAATTAAAGAAATTAGTTATGCGTAAGTATACACTTTTCTTTTGGCGCATCAAAATCATGTCACGCGAACGTGTCCACGATTAGTACTGCTTTTGTTGATTTATTAAGAAAGTCGCGAACTCATCCCCCGAGTCATTTTAGAGTAAAATTTGCAATTATGTTACGCAAGCGTATACATAATCGCAATACTAATCTAAATCGGGCCTAATAATTAAGTTAATACTAATGTTAAGGCCATAACTCAAAATTTTTCTAGTCTAATTGATTTGAAGCAGGCTGGCCCAAATGATCAGGCCTACAACTCCATTTCAAATGGCATCATGGCCCAGGGCCCAAGGGATGGCTTAAATGCTTGAGAACTAAGGACTGAAGAGGAAAGACTCGAGTTTGAGTCTCCAGGCATGCATATAACGCATGAAATCTAGGTTATTGATGCAAACCCCACAAGATTTCCAATGACAAATTCACATTTAGCAAAACACGCTTGAATTAGGCCTTAACTATTCTTAGAAAAAAAAACGATTATAAGATTTTAAATCTATCCAAAACTCTGTTCAATGCACATAGTTGACAAGTGAAATCCTGTAAGATTATCCGATGAATAAATGTGAATCTAAACCTCAACCTTAAACTAGACATGCTCACCAAGCATCACACAAGTAAATTAGCACAAACTTACAAACCATTGCTCAACATTTTAACAAATTCGAATGGAAATCAATGCTAAAGCAGAACTGATCTTCAACAGAAATTAAACAAAAGTCTAAAACCCAAAGCAAATAAGCTGAATCCTTCATTGCCATATCCTTAACAGTCTATTCACAATACATCTAATTCGAGTTCGTTTAGATCAAATGGCTAAAAAACATGATTTGTCCAACATTACAAAATGCACTTAGAACTAAACAAAAATTTCAAGTCTGTTAGGAGACTTAAAACCCTGGCATGTTACTTATTGAATCCTAACTTTGCAATCACACTCTCAGATGACACTAATTTATATTTAAGTATATTAAAGGCATGGGGAAGCTAAAAATAACATGTATAACTTTAAATTCATTACATAAATGCTACAGAAATAGAAGAAACAAAGAGGCAATATTCAACACAATTTCATGTTTAGCCAAGTTTGCACTCGAAGATGCATGTTTACAATCACTTGCCATCCACAGTTCACAGAAATACCTAGAAATTGAAAGGAAAAAGAAGTGAGGAAGCAGTAGACAGCAGCAGAACAAAACCCAGCAACAACAATAAAACAGTAAAACCTCACAGCAGCTCAAAACCAATTTTCAAAACCCCAAAATCAAACCATCTTCACTCAGGTGCAGAATTTGAGATTTTCAGATACTCTAACTAATGAAGAGAACCAGAAGATCAACACTAAACAGAGTTTTTGAGCAATTTTCAACAAAGAAAATGCAAGGAAATTAGTGTTATTTCTAGAGTTTCAGCCATTTCAGTTTTGCAAAATTTTTATCTCTAATTTTTCTTCCTTGAATATCAATAATGATGACTTTATAGGCAAGCTTCAAGGGCAGCCTAAAGAAATCAGTTTTTGCACTTAAAACCTTTTTGAGTTCTCATTTTTTCTCACATACCCTTAATTTAAAAACTCAGATTTCAAACTAGTCCTTAGGCTAGCTTTTGGGAAGCTTCCTATTTCAGTTATTAGAGATTCTTTCATCTAAAGTTCCTAAATTACCCCTCAAGACCCTGTTAATTACTGTTCTACTAGCTTTGACCAAGGGCTACTGGACCTATAGATCACTTTAACAGTCTAGTTTTAACTGGGCCTGACACCCAAAACCTAAATCCAAACCCAAGCAGAATCAAATCCAAAAGGTTCAACAAATAGGCTTGGACTTAAATAGAAAAACAAAATTCAAAGTACTCGAGAATTAATAAACTGTGATTAATCCAGTTGAAGAGTTACTAATGCTGAAAAATCAATTACACCCCTAAAAATAATTCTGACTAATTTGGGCAGAAAACAAGCAAAAATAACAAAAATACCAATGAAGGAAGGTGAAGAAGAGAGATGAGACAGTATATACAATTATGAACATAACACATTAAAAGAAGAAAGAAAAAAAGCAAATTGAAGCTAAATTCCTGATTAATTAACAAAGAAACCAAAACCCTAATTTAACCTATAGAATTAACAGAAAAGGGAGACGAGACTCAAGTTGTTGACTGGTAATTGAACTTATAAAAGAAGGGAAGAGGGGTATACCAATTAAGCGTTAGAAACTTGTCACGACCCCAATCCCGGGTCGTGATGGCGCCCAACACAACTGCTAGGCAAGCCCGACCAATTTCACTCTCAACCCGAGCATAAAGCTCAAAACCATTTGGTTGAAAATCATTAACAGCACTTAAACTAGAAGTATAGCTGAAAGATAGAAATAAATCCGGAAAGCAACAATACTGAACAACCTCCCAAAGATCTGGAGGTCATGAGTCAAGAGTCTCTACCAGAATAGCATAAATATACTGTAAAACAACAAAGTCTGAAGTACGCGGAAAAATCAAATAACAGGAAATAAGAGAGAAGTCGGGTCCTGCGGACGTCAGGCAGCTACCTCGACAACTCCGTGTAAAGG
>MU772137.1:4663-18712 GCA_026770625.1 Nicotiana glauca
TATTGAAGTGATGATTCCAACAAGATCATATGAAGACAATACATCTATTAAGGATGATGAAGACAATACATCTATTAAGGATGATGATTTATATATATATATATATATATATATATATATATATATATATATATATATATATATATAGAGAGAGAGAGAGAGAGAGAGAGAGAGAGAGAGATGGTAATGTTTAAAAAAAATTATTTTTATTTTTGATAGATATTTAAATTCAAAACCAATAACTATTTATTAACTAAGTAACTAATTATGCCATATGGTTTTTTTTTTATGGTGCCACTTGGCTTAAGTTGTCCTCTCCTTTTAATAATATATAGATATGAGGATCTTAAGTTTGGAGAAACAATTTCGAATATAATTGATTTTATATGAAATATATGTAGTTCAAACACTTGAAAGTATAAAGTCAATGGTATGTGCAATCAGTTTTCGATATCTTATATGTCTAGCATGACATGAAAACTTGATATGCATCTAAAATCTACTATATGGCTTATATGACTTATGTGAAAATCCATGAAGGATTTAAGTTGCTTGAAGCATATACAATTCTTGATGTTGAAGTATCACTTCCTCAGTGCAATTTGTGCATAAATATATTTTGCTATAACTATAGGAATGATAATATGATAGCAAGAGTTTTCACCTCTCTGTAAAGATATTGAAGTGACGATTCCAACAAGATCATATGAAGACAATACATCTATTAGGGATGATGATTTCAAGGTGAAACAAATACGTTCAAGTTAATATGGCTGATTTGTTTATTGAATCTCTACCAAAGATCTTTTGAATATGGTGCACAAGATTGAAATGCAAATGCTTAAGGATGTGAATTGATGCTCTCATCCGGTGGAGTTAATACGCATTGTACTCTTTTTTCCTACAAGGTTTTGTCTCATTGGATTTTCATTGCAAGGTTTTTAACGAGGCAACCAAAAGGCGTATTATTAGATATGTATACTCTTTTTCCTTCTCTAGAATTTTTTTTCCACTGGGTGTTATTTTAGTTGAGGTTTTAACGATGCACATTATCTGTTGAATAAACATTAAAGGGAGAGTGCTATAAATAAAATTTTCTTTATGGTGAATGTTTATATTTAGAGAGATTTTAGGGTTTATTACTTGATGGCTAAGTCACTCTCGCCCTATAAGTAAAGGGGTCTTACCCTATTGTAAATCATCCCACAATTTTATAAGAATTCTCTTTATACTTTTCTATGTAATACTCTTCTTATTCTATTATTATTATTATTATTATTATTATTATTATTATTATAACATGCCACCTTTTTTCGCGATTCTCCACCCGCACGTTGTATAATTCAAGCAATCATTCTTTCTTTACTCATCCCGCTCCTTTGCTTTTTTCACAACAACACACTACACAAGTCAATTCATCCCTTTTTATTTTTTTCCCTTTTTTTTGGTTAAAAAAAGCGCTTTGTTTTTTCTCTTTTTCCTTAAACTTCGCTAATTTGTCCCCTTTCTTCTTTTTCGTTGATTCATCTAAAAAAAAAAAAAAAGACATACGTATACAGTTCTTGCATGTAATTATCTGTTCGCACATTGATTATACATTTTTTATTACAATCAATGGAGATCGGTTGATTTTGGTTGTCAATTAGGGTTTCAATTTCTTGTCGGTACTTGAATATTGTAAGGGTTTGTATTTATGAAACGATAGTTCAAGAATTAATATTTTTTTAATCGGTAACCTTAATTGGTTCTTCCCATTTTTCTAAGTTAAATAAACTGGTGCTTTCTATTTCTGGGTTTTTGGCATTTGATCCATAGTTATGTATTTAGGATAGATTTATGGGTAAAATTTGTATTTTGGGTTTTTGGTATTTGGTGTGTTAGGTGAAAGTGTGATTGTTGCTTTTTATTATTTGGTTATCGAAATCTTGAAGTGGAGTTGTTTAGTTTACGATGGATCATGTTGTGGGTGGGAAGTTTAAGCTGGGAAGGAAGATCGGAAGTGGGTCTTTTGGTGAGCTTTATTTAGGTATGTTCTTAGCTTTTGGGGCTTCAATTGCATTGGATTTGCTTATATGATCAACTCCATTTTCTTGGTGTTGACATTTATTTTCTTAGTAGTAGCTAAACTCATTTGTGTCGCCTCTTTGTGTTTCTTCTTAATTTGATTCAGGTGTGAATATACAGAATGGAGAAGAAGTTGCCATTAAGCTGGTATATCCTGCCAACCAAATAATGCCATATTTCTTTCCTATTTTTTTTTTTTCTTAATGAAAAATCAGCTTAGGGATGAGTGTGAGTTTTAGAGAACCTCTAATGTTAAAGCACCTAAAGATTTGTCTCAAAGGACAAATTATTTAGTTTTTGAAATGGACCCTATATACTATAAGGAATGAGGATTCATGTATTCGACCCTGACCAGTCTGTAATTGAGGTGTAGTTGAACAACTAACTGGGGAATTCATGCTGCTATGTTGTTTCGTTTTTCTTGTGTACTGTCTAATGCATCTTATTGTTAGCTTGATATTTAGCTTTAGTATCCTCAGGGTTTTGTCATAGAGTCCTATTTAGTCTATTGAGATATAATGGTTTGGTTGGATGGTGAAATCCTTCTTAACCTTAACTACCTTGATTGCCACAATATTTTGAGTTATATACTTTTTATTAGATTTTTCTAGAAAGAGATGATTATTATGCATGAGAACAAGCATGATTGTTCGATCTGTAATAATTTTGGTTGAATGATCTATTAAAGTGTGGTTATTCGAAGCATCTGTAAGTTGGGAAATCAGAAAGTATGTTTCTAGTTGTGTATATGACTTCATTTCCTAGAACTGGTTTTCTAGTCAAGTAGAAATGTAACGACAACTCTAGAAAGGCTCTTTTTTTTTTTTTATAACGGTGGTGTATGGGCTCGCTTTCACCCAGCTAGACTATTCCACCAGGTACCGTCTACCTCTACCAGCACATGTACCAGGGTAACTCTCTTAGATGGGAAGAAATCACGCAGCATTTTTTGTCTTATGCTAGGATTTGAACCCTAGTCACCAGTGTTTTCACCCACTTCAATGACAACTAAGCCACCACACCCTTGCATGCTTAGAAAACGCTCTTCTTTCCATAGATTATCTATGCATTTTCACCGGAAAAAGAAGCGTCTAGCCATCTAAAAAAAGATGTGTATATGTTGAAGAGTTCAGAAAGTAGCAATCTTATCTGACAGTAAGCGTCCACGTTCATTGGTATCATGACCTATGGTAAAGAAACCTATTTTTGTCCGTCATGATGCTCTTGGAATATGAAAGCAAGACTAGAGCTATTGCGTATTAGCTTTAAATATTTGACGAGCTATAGACATCTAACCAGCTTTTTGCTGGCTCACATAAATAAAATTGTAGTTTATAAAAAAAAAAAACGAGCATATAGTAAATGATCTTTATTTTGATGAGAATTAAAGATTCTAGTTGTTGATGCAACAGTACTATTCTCACTATATGCTCATGACTTCATTCTCTTGGTACTGTAATATCAGGAATCTGTCAAGACAAAGCACCCTCAATTGCACTATGAATCAAAAATATATATGCTTCTTTCAGGAGGAAGTAAGCATTTGTCCCTCACATCTGTAGCCCATTCTTTGCACAAACCTTTTAATATGAGAATGTCATGTGTCCATTCTCAAAAAAATTGAATGCCGCCTGTTCTGATTGATCTTCTTTTCTATGCCATTCTGATGAAGCTGGAATTCCCAATCTTAAATGGTTTGGAGTCGAAGGCGAGTACAATGTAATGGTCATAGACCTTCTTGGACCGAGCTTGGAAGACCTCTTCAACTACTGCAATAGGAAACTTTCATTGAAAACAGTTTTGATGCTTGCAGATCAGCTAGTAAGTATTTCTTTCACATTTTTAAAGAAAAATCATTGTTGTGCCTGTTTGCTTATGCATTTTAGGGTAATAATCTTGGGGTATGTGTCTTTCAGATTAATAGAGTTGAATACATGCACTCTAGAGGATTTCTTCACCGTGACATAAAGCCAGACAACTTCCTAATGGGCCTTGGTCGCAAAGCAAATCAGGTTTTAGTTAATTTCTGTGAGAATTTTGTGAATGGATGGAGTTTATTAAAGTCAATGCTTTGCCTATACAGAGAGGGAAAACTCACTATTTGCTAGTTTCATTTCAGTTTATAAAAAAAATTGTAAATATTTGGCCATTTTGTTGGATGAATAGCTTCTCAGTTCTTATTATTAGTGTTTGTTTAAAATGGCTTTTTTATGCCTTTTGGTTTCTGATAATCAAACTCATTGTGGGGCGGATAGACCTTAGTCAATTTTCTGAAGTTCATTAAATGGAGTTGTAATTTGGAACTAAAATTAAATATGATTTTTCTCTTTGAAAATTATTTGTCGAGTTTAATTGTTTTCCTTATAATGCAATTTTATTAGGAAATGAAATGAAAGTTTGTTATATATTGCCATTTTATTTATTTATAGGAAATGAAACTCATGTATGGATGAGTTAGAGGCTGACTTTTACTGGTGGATGTTTGAGTTTATGAAGTCCATAATTAAGATAGTACTACTTTCTTCGTAAATGGATTTGCTATATATGTGGGATTTGCTTTTGGTAAGTTGCTGAAAATTTGAGTTGTGTCCTTTAGAGGGTATAAGGAATCAATATGGAATTGAGGGCTTTATGTTATGAAGATATACTTTGTTGGTATATTCAGAGGCGGCTTTATGTTATTATGATATACTTATATTGGTATAATAGAGGCGGATCCAGGATTTTAAGATCATGGGTGCACCACGATACTTGCCATAATATTAAGTGATGTGAAATTTTAGTGTTTTATGACATTAGTAATTTTGCACATTATCCATAGAAATAAACTATAATCTTGCTAATCTAAATTTGTGTTTGTCATTAATATTTTCAATTATAATCTGACAATCATTATATAATATTTGTCTTAAATTTGTTCAGGTGTTAACATAAATATTCAAAATAAAGAGGGAAAGTAAGATGCTAATGAAAATTTAATGCCGTAAATATTAAAGCTTGTGCAAGTTTTAGGGCTAAAAGAAGCATAAAAAATATCAAAAAGCCTTAGAGCATATAAGTAGTTCTTTATATGTGACCTGCTTATCAAAAGAAACAATTATATTTTATCCTAAAATTTGGAAAAGAATGCAATAATTTGATTGGAATTCAAATATGTTTAAGCAATAATTTGGGATAAAAATATTTAAGAAGTCTCATCATGAAGTTAGACCTTATTGTTAGTTTGTTACATAATTTATTTATAATAAAACTAATTTATATAGTGGTTCAAGATAAAGACAAATCTCAATGGAAGTAATCAATAGTTTAATATGTGACTTCTTAAGTTGTTGTTTACCATGAAGTCTTGGAGAAGGAGATAAACAAAAGGAAAAATGATAAGAAGGGCAAAAGAAAAAGAAATAGAATTGAAACAAAAAAGAGCTACGAAGTACAAACTAAATACGTAGTGCCCATGGGGTCTCGTCAAAAAAGAGCTACGAAGTACAAACTAAATACGTAGTGCCCATGGGGTCTCGACCGGAGGCACCAATGCCAAAATTTGAGCATGGTTGCCATCTACACTATATGACTAAACCCAATAAAATTTATACAGAAAATTTACTTTTAGTTGATAGGAGGATGGGTGCATGTGGCCCACAATTCTTAACATGTATATGCCCCTGGGTATATTTGACGTCAGATTACGAGTTTTAATGAATGGCTAGTTATTGTGTTGGTTTGTGTTGAAGTGCATCTTATGTCCATTTTTCTTTGACTTTTAACAAACCCCAGTTACCATTGGGCTTCCAAAACTGCTGTATTGAAATTAGAGTTTAAAGGAAAAGAAAGTATATGTGATGTCAAGGTTTTTTTCCTAATGGTGCTAAATCTGAATACTGATGACAGGTGTATGCCATTGACTTCGGGCTTGCCAAAAAGTATAGGGACCTGCAGACTCACAAGCATATACCGTACAGGTAGCACATTAACCACTCTGTTACTCGATTAATCCCTGCAATTAGTCATTCTTTTTCCTGAATGCTTGTGACGATGCTTTATTAGCCCTAAAATAAAGAAAACTGAAAAGGAACCGTCCTTATTTTCTTTTATTGTTCCTATCGTGTCTCCATCATCCAGATACTTCTATTCTCAAACATTAGTGAGGATTTACTGGAGAATAGGTCCGCACTAGAGGAACTTGACAGCTAAGAATTCTCTAGCAGATGACTTCATTAATTAAGAACTATGGTGGCCAGTGAAAGTGAATTTTGTAAGCGGTATTTTTCCTTTCTTGTTCATCAAGTGGTAAGACAAGGGGGCAACATGAAAACATATACTCACTGGACAATCTGGTGATTCCTGCATGCAACGCCGATTGGAGAATATATGATAGATTAGTATTGATGCTTGTTATTGGATCACTGATGAAATGGAGATTTTTTTCACGTAAACTTTGGGAAGCATTTGAAGTGTAAGATGTCTTAATTGGTAGTTTGACAGAATCCGACTTTGATGCTCGCTTTAGTTTTCCATTGGTTTTTCTTGCCTCTATAGTTGTAGCTTCTTTAATCCAGATAAGGCACTATTTGCTATTTGAGAGCAAATTTTGACCAGTGTCCTGAGTGAGATTGGAAGCTGGTCAGTTGAGTCCAAACTTAGGATGTAAAACAAAAAATAGATGCTGTAAACTTATCATCAGAGTAAATTCTAATGACTTTCGAAAAGCCGAATGACAATGGGTTATGGTATTGTGTTGCATTTACTTGGATGGCTGTAATATACTGCGAGTTAATTATGTAAATCGCTTGTATGGTGCCTATGGCATCAATGTCATAATTTGATGCACTTGGTGGAAGGAGATTGTGGAACGTAAATCATATATTCAATGGAACTGTGTGTCCTCTGTTGATGTACTTTAATATTGTGAGTAACATATCAGTTGCTGGTACGGTGCTTAATTTCTTATAACATTAATTTGATGCAACAATTGGAAGGAATTTTTTTTCCGGAGAATGAACAGTTGGAAGGAATATTGTGGAAGGCAAGTTTTGTATTGTCATTGCTAGTTTATGGACTATATGTCCTTTGTTTATGTACTCTATGGTTCACTGCGTGCTATGACAATTGTTTATTATCAAAATGTGATCACATCTGTAATAGTGTGGCATCTGATTCATCTCTCATTGTGCGCATTGAGTTTTTCTAACCATCTTTTTCCTCACATGCCTCTAATTAAAAAAAATGTGTGGCGGAGTGGCAAGTAAGAAGCATCTGTATAATTCTACTCTTAAATGACTATTATCAAGTTCTAGTGGAATGAGTTGCCCAAAGTAATTATGGTGACAATTTGATCCTTGTTCCCTTAGTTCGTTCGGAGCAACGGTAAAGTTGTCTCCGTGTGACCTATAGGTCACTGGTTTGAGTCGTGGAAGTAGCCACTAATGCTTGTATTAGGGTAAGTTGTCAATATCATACTCCCATGGGGTGCCCTTCCCCGGAGCCTGTGTGAACGCAGGGTGCTTTGTACACCGGGGCTGCCCTTTTCCCTTGCTTCGTTCCTAATGAAAGACTAAAAGGAAAAGATCAAGAAAAGACTCTACGCTGGTCAAATTTTGTGTCTTTTTATTCTTTGTTTTGCTTATTTCTGAGAAATCTGTGTCTTGGCTGCCTTTTACATGGTATTATGTCAAAAAATTTCTCAGGGAAAACAAGAATCTGACAGGCACAGCTCGCTATGCCAGTGTCAACACACACCTTGGAGTTGGTAGGTTAATCTTGTTTAGGCTGTCAAGTAACTATACAGGCATGGTAAGCCACAGATTCTATTGTAACTGATAAAAAAAATGTTTGTCTTGTTTTTTTTCCTGCCAGAGCAAAGCAGAAGAGATGATTTGGAATCTCTGGGTTATGTGCTTATGTATTTTCTTAGAGGAAGGTTGGACTTATGCGGTGTCACCTTTTCTTTTTGGCATCGTTTCTGACCAGGTCCTGGTGTATTTGCAAATTCTATGGACGTCTTCACTGACTTGATGACAATTTCTTTTGGCTCAGTCTTCCGTGGCAGGGATTGAAAGCTGGTACTAAGAAGCAGAAATATGATAAAATCAGTGAGAAGAAGATGTTGACTCCAATAGAGGTACTATTGTCTATTTATGAGTATGAATGATGATGTCAAGTGGACTCTGACTGCATCTATTCTGACAAAGTAGACATCCATATGTCAACTGTCATAGAAATACTTCAGTATGTACATCTTGTTGTCAAGATAGATGGTTTTGAAATGTAACATATCCAAAAAAAAGGACGATTTAAAAATGTATTCATCCTATTAAGCCAATTTATTATCTTGACTGGCCTGTCTTGCCTTTAATATAGATTATCTGCTGATGATGCGAGTGATCAGATGACGAAATTGATACAGGATTTGATGGTCTTTCTAACAGGTGCTATGTAAATCATATCCGTCAGAGTTCATATCATACTTCCATTATTGTCGGTCGTTACGGTTTGAAGATAAACCTGACTACTCATATCTGAAAAGGCTTTTCAGGGACTTGTTTATTCGTGAAGGTATATCTGTAATCCTCTCTTTTGCTTTTTCCAATCTACAGGCGGTCTGATCTGTAACTGTCAATTTTAGTCGTGAAGTAGACGTGTTGTAATCTCTGCTTCTTAACCATTTCACTGGTGCAGGTTATCAGTTTGACTATGTGTTTGATTGGACCATTTTGAAGTATCCTCAGATTGGTGCCAGTTCTAGAGGACGTGTTAGTGCTTGTAAAACTTTGTTTTTGATTATAGTTGACAACCTGTTCTTAAATTTCTCTTAAGATGGACGTGTCTGCAATTTTTTTTGCCACCAGAATATTAGTGGAAGTGCAGCACTAAATGCTGGGCCATCTGCTGAAAGACCGGGAAGGGCATCAGGTAATATCTTTGACCTAAAATTATGGATTTTCTTGTTGTCCATTTCTGATTTTTTGATTTCCTTAGATGGTATGCCCAAAATCTTGAGTCGGCATGTACTCCTTTTTGCTTATTCAAATGGTGAATGTTCGGAGATGTGATTTTTCATGTAAAAGCTGAATACTGACTTGGCAGCTACTGAAAATTTATCGCTCTTTGATGCTTATCCAGTGGGACAGGATATCCGAGACAGGTTTTCTGGTGCTGTTGGAGCGTTTACGCGGAGGAATGCTTCTGGTTCTGGCAGGCATGACGAATACTCAAGACACAAGACTTCAGATGATATACCTTCATCTAAAGATGTGGTATTGATCCCTTCTCTTTCTAAAAGTAATAGAAAGAACAAGAAAAAAAAATCTCAGGCGATTGGTTTGCTTGTGTCTCTAAGATGATTGTTTTTTCCAGTGAGAGGAGTAGAAATATTATCTTAACAGTTGATACATTTTTGCTTTTGTTGAATATCGGTTGTATGGCAAACTAGTAAGAATAATATGCTTATAATTTTACAGCAATTTGATTCAGAAAGAGGCCGTACCTCAAGAAATGGTAGCTCGTCCAGAAGGGCTGCCATTTCAAGTAGCAGACCGAGCTCTTCTGGTGAACCTACTGATAGCCGCTCAAGCAGATTAGTGTCGAGCGCTGGCCGCTTATCTTCCACACAAAGGGTTCATTCTGGAGTTGAACTAAAACCATCATTGTTTTCCCGAACTTCACTTGCAAAGGGCAGCCGTGATGATCCTCTTCGGAGCTTTGAGCTTCTTTCAATCAGAAAGTAAAGGGATGCTCTTGTAAAGGGGAATTTTCTCGTTGTTTGAATCTCGTAATCCTATAATTGGATGTCTCCGTGCTGTAAATTGAAAATTTTCTACATGAAAACTAAAGCTTTATTTGACTTTTCATTATTACTTGGTTTGTTTTCCGTGAAGAGTTTCTGGCCATTGTAACGCCATTCAGGCTCCTCCGAAAAAAGTGATGAGTAATATGTACCAAGGTGGATAGTTACAATAATTATTCATGATGTACGAATGGATATGTATCATTTGTGCAGGCCTCTATAATGTATGGTGGAGATATTCTGTTTTCTTACTGATACGATTAGCAGCTACCAGTGACCAGTCCAAGGCATGGAAGTGTAAGGCTTCTCTAAAGGCAGCTAACCTGTTCTCCAGGTCATCAATCTCTCCACTGCTACATTAGTTGGTCGAAGCAGTAAAACTCCAAATTAACCATAATTTGCTTTTTAGGATGCAGTGCAACCCAAAGCATAAGCATAGGGAGGGGTACCTTAAACATTGTATCGTAGAGAAGTTAATGAAAATACAAAGTTGTACTGGGGATTTCTCTAGTTTATGATTGATATTTCTTTGATTTGGAAATTTTCAGCGCAGTGTTATTACCCATTTGCATAGCTCAACATTAATCAGCCAGTAACACAAGGAAGAATGCATTAGATGCCATAATTTACTACGCTTTGTACAAAAGATATTAAAGTGCATCCTCTCGTATCCTTTACTGGTGGTTAATTTATACTTATATCACTCACAATTCCACTTTACTACCAAAATCTCGTCTTGAACAATTGATAGTTCCCTTCATCCAATAGTAAAATACCTTTTTAAGTATCGAAGTCAAAGTTGAAATAGGAATATGTGCAACACTGATAGTTTCCTGCTTCACCAAGTGGCAAGCTTAACACTTGTGAGATAATTCCAAGAGCTTGTGCGATACATTAGACTTTCAGAGTTGAGACAGAATTCATGGTTTAATGAAACAGTTTACGTTGCAATATAGAAAGACATCAAGCAAATTCAGGAAATAAATGAGCAGGTAATATATAAGTGGTGATTTCCCATGATAAATCAGCAAAATCTCGGACAATAATGATCTCAAAACGTCTAAAATATTGCATGGCAATAAAAAGAAACTTCTTTTATAACATCTCTCAAAGCTAAACAAAATACAAGATCCATAAATCCTATATATCGATTGCACTAATCAGAGAATTCTTAAGCAGCGGCCTTCTTAAGCTTTGCAAGCTCCTGTCTCACAACTCCGGCCCTCTGCGATGTTAACATACATGTATCAGGTTTTGATAGAAGACTAAAACAAGGTCGGACCTTAATCTTAGCAAAATAAAAAAATGAAGCTAACTCACAAATAGTGTGCATAACATTACCTTAATTTTTGCCAACATAAGCTTGAACCTGTCAAAATCGTTAAGTGCAGCCCTCCTCTTCTGCACTATCAATTTCCTTCCCCATGAACTGTTCTCCCACTTGGTCTTCACATCTGGGAAAGACCAGACAAATACAGGCTTAGCCTTCTTGCAAAGCAGATAAAGCCCATAAACCAATTGCTGATTCACAACTTATAGATTTTAAGGATAAAACAGATAATAGTAAGCATCACACTAACCAGCAGCTTCCATAGCCTCGACCAAGGTCTTCTTCTTTGGGATTCTTTTGATGTCAATTTTGATATCTGTGAGTGAAAGTCTCTTGAAGTTAATCTGGCTCCTCACCATGTCTGGAGCATCAACAAGAGCCTGTAATTTCAAAGATAAATGAAAATGAGTTTACAGTTGCTACGGCTATTTCATCATTGATTAAGGCAAAATACCATCTATCCAAATCACAGTATATTATAAGCCATGTTACCTTTCAGACTCCTTTTCAGTGGGTACAATATATGAATCATATAAATTCCCCTCCATAAAGTAAATGAAACAAACAATCAATCAAACCACTATGCGTCAATCTCAAATCAATTGGTGTCAGCTATATGAAATAGTCTTTCCATTGTAGAACAAGGGAAATAAAACAAGGAAAACATAGGTAACAGCATTATAAAACCGGTACAAAAATAACACAGAAAAAAGACTATCCACAGAAACTATATAAACAATGTATTATAGTCAGAATCATTAACACAAGGCCTCAGTCCATATTTGATTAATCAAGTTATAATGATCAGACAATGTAGGCATATTATCTTATTCCATCATAGGCCTTGTATTATATCCTCTAAAAAAAATTAGAAATGATAACACATCAGTATTTCCCCAATATCAACCAATTCAACAAAACTTGCTGTACACACCTTTAAAATCAGTATTTCCACTATTTGTCTACTAAGCAAAACTAACTAAACAATATATTCGAGCCAGAATCATCAATAAAAGGCCTCAGTCCAAATTTGGTCAATCAAATTATAGTGATCAGACAATGTAGGCATATATTATCATATTCCATCATTGGCCTTATATTAGATTCTCTATAAACAAACTGAAAAAAAAAAAACACAAAACTTAAAAAATCTAATCTTTCTTTTTGTACAAAGAAATATAACCACCAGCTAGCTCCAAACAGTATAAATTTCATTGAGCAAAACCAAACATGAAACAAAAACAGAAAAAGTAAAAGTACCCTATTTTGGTCGATGACATCGACGATAACGACAAGCTTGCCATATTCCTTTCCGTAGTTGATTAAGGCTACCCTTCCAATCTCCACGAACCTCTTGAACGGCTAAACAACGAAACACAATACATTAATTATCAAATAATAAAAATATCGAGTATATTTATGAATTTCTACAGGCAAAATACATTTTCGAACCAGGACGATAGAGTAATTTGTAAAGACTAACCATTTTCGGCGATCTGAAGGAGTAGACGCGCGAGCAGGCTATGAAGAGAGGAGCTGGAAGGAGTAATATAGTGCTAGGGTTTTTCAAAGTGGCTACTAACTGTAGTATTCTAACATGGGCTTAGGCCCACAATTCGCTAAAACGTGGAAGGAGAAGTGAGAATAGCCCAGCCTTTTCTAAGAATTTGTAGGAGGTCAAAACATGGGCTGGAAAGCCCACTGTCCTGTTACAACCACAACGGAATAATTAAGGGGAACTTACCGAATCACTACCTTTTAAAGGGGATTTGCATCTATACCTGCTTTTTTGGGTCACGTTTTAACTTGTGTCCGCTTTGCAAAGGCAATCACGCAAAACTTCAGCATTCTAGTAGACGGGCCTGAAGTAGCAAGTGTGTTGAACCAAGTGTGCTGAAGTTTTTGTTTGTAATTGTTGAACTTAAGCATAGTAGCTAAAGTTTTGTTCTCTATTTGCTGAAGTTTTTATTTGTAATTGCTTAACTTAAGCATAGTAGCTGAAGTTTTATTCTCTATTTGCTGAAGTTTTTATTTTTAATTGCACTAAGCTGAAGTTTTTTTTGTCCTGGATTCATTGGTTTTGTCATTAAACTTTTTCAAAAACTTCAGCAGAAGATGCTGAAGTTATTTAGTTCATTTTTAAAAACTTCAGCACTAAATAAGCTGAAGTTTTTTTGTCCTGAATAAGCTTTTTCAAAAATTTCAGCAGAAGATGCTGAAGTTATTTAGTTCATTTGTAAAAACTTCAGCACCAAATAAGGGAGCCTGGAGTGCGATAAAGGTCTGTGTATAGTTTACAAGGTTATACCAAGCGATAATCTTACGACTTAGCATAGGTTATTGGTGATGGACTTAGATATCGCAAGGAAGAGGAAGAAGTGGGTTACGTATGGTCAACATAGGATCAGGTGTGGTGTTTTTACTAATGACAAAGCACAGGAGTCGGGGGGAAGTTGTTGGCTAAGGGAGCCTGGAGTAGCAGTGGTGACGCGAGTTGTATGTGGACCCCGATAGCGGGGTGTATTAGAGTAGCTGGAAGAGAGTTATTAGGGGTCTCGAAGGGTTTCTCTAGTAGCGGTGATTGGTGGTGGAGTGAGGAGGCACAATAGAAAGTGGAAGCCAAGAAAATGGCGTACTTGAAGCTTATATAGAGCATGGATGAGGAAGTGAAGAGGTTGAACATGGAGGGATACATGAGGGCTAAGAAGGAGGCAAAGTTAGCAGTTACTATAGCTAAGACTGCGACATTTGGGAATTTGTATGAGAAGCCTGGGGCCAAAGGCAGGGACAAGAAGTTATACAGGCTAGCCAAGATGAGAGAGAGAGAGAGAGAGAGAGAGAGAGAGAGAGAGAGAGAGAGAGAGAGAGAGAG
>MU772138.1:7768-27424 GCA_026770625.1 Nicotiana glauca
GGTAGAGACGAGATGGTCAACTTTGACACACTCTAATGGTCCAACAATTATTTATTCTCAATATGCATATCAAACAGTGGATTTATTTTCTAACATGATTTTTATCCAGATAGAGGAAACAAGTAAACACATAATTCTTTCATAGGAAACTTTCCAAGATTTCTTTTCATTATTAACAAGACGATCTCGAGCTAGAGTGAGGCATGTAATGACTTACATAAGTCCAGGCAGCAATACAAGCATGCGCAAATCATACCGAGGCGATGGCCCGATCCAATAGAAATAAATGTGCACTTGCCGAGTGTCGACGGCGCGCCTATAGATGCATTTATTAATCCGCCGAGGTGTTTGGCCCGGTCCAAAATAAACACACACAGACAGACAATCAGTCGAGAATTCAACGTGGACCAATTATCCAAGAAAGGCCAATTCTCTTTAATAATTTGAGAAAACGAAGCTTAAGTCTCTTTAGAAATCCATTTATTAATTTAATGTGATTTATTACCCCGCTCGCGAACCTTCCATGCGATGCGGGTACACGTAAGATACATGCTCAGATAGCCAATTAGAATTTTATCGAGGAGTAATTATCCAAATAAGCCAATTCTCTGTTTAACAATTCAGGAAATGATGTTTAATCTCTTTTTAAATTCGTTTACTAATCAAAGGTGATTTAAACAATCCAAGTCATCAATGAGTTCATAATTTATTCAAGTATAACATGCTTTTGGGTCCTAGACTACCCGGACAATAGCATCATAGCAGCTACACACGGACTCTCGTCACCTTGTGCGTATGTAGCCCCCACAAATAGGAGCACATAACCAATTTAACTCACCTATGGGGTAAATTCCCCCTCACAAGATTAGAAAGGAGACTCACCTCGCTCCGAGGATCCACAACCTGCATTCTACATTCTTCCGAAGACTTGCACCAATGCACAATGCTCCAAAAATAGCCAACGATCATATAAATCCATTAATATATGCTCAATTATACTTTACAACCCAATTTATAACAATTCTAACCCCGAACGAAAAGTTGACAAAAATGCCTTCGCCGCATGTGCCCGGAATCCAAAATTTCTCGAAGATAAGGGTTACCCATGACCTTAGGAACTCAAATATACAGTTTTCTCTTAATTTCATACTCAAAATCGTGGCTAAATTCTAAGTATATGATTTTCTAGGTTTTCCACCAAAACCCCAATTTTTACACTAATTTCCATGCCTAAATCCATGTATAAACCTTGTATTTAACTCAAAGCTAGCATAAATTACTTACCTCATGACAAGTGACGAAAATGGCGTCCCCAAGCTGCTCCCCATCGACTCCAATGGAAGAAAAATGGGATTGAAATGAGCTCAACCCCGAACTTAAAACATTACACTGCCCAAGCTACTTCCGCTTCTGCGGAAATATAATCGCTTATGCGGTTTCGCTTTGGCGGAAAAACAAGCCGCTTCTGCGGCTGCCACTGAACCCCCTATTTCTCTTCTGCGATCCGCTCTCTCCAGATGCGGTCCCACTTCTGTGGAACTTTGATCGCATCTGCGCTCCTCTCCAACATGACCTCTTCCGCTTCTGCGATGCCCCTTCTGCAGATGCGATTCCGCTTCTTCGGAATTAAGACCGCATCTGCGGCTCCCCGTTCACTTCTGCGATGCCACTTTTGCGGTCAGCCAACCATAGAAGCAAAAATACTAGCAACCAGATGCCTTCAGCTCTCTTCCAAATTCCAATTTCGATCCGTTAACCACCTGGAATCCACCCGAGGCCCCCGGGACCCCAACTAATCATACCAACAAGTCCCAAAACACATTACGGACTTGCTCGAGGCCTCAAATCACATCAAACAACGCTAAAACCAAGAATCACACCCCGATTCAAACTTAATGAACTTCGAACTTTTCAACTTCGATTTTCGATACTTAAACCTATCAAATCACGTCCGATTGACCTCAAATTTTGTACACCAGTCATATTTGACATTACGGACCTACTCCAACTTTCAGAATTGGATTCCGACCCCGATATCAAAAAGTCAACCTCTGGTCAAACTCCTCAAAAACCTTCAAATTTCTATCCTTAGCCAAATGGCTTCAAAATGGCCTACGGACCTCTGAATTCACTTCTGATTGCGCTCCCAACTCCAGAATCACCATACGGAGATATTCCCAGTCTCGGAATTCCAAACGGACATTGATAACATCGAAATGAACTTCAAACCAAACTTATGAAATTTCTTCTAAAATGCTAACTTCCACAATAGGCGCCAAAACGCTCCTGGGTTATCCAAAACCCGAATCGAGCAAACGCTCAAGTCCAAAATCATCATAGAAACCTGCTGGAAACTTCTGATCCCGATTCCGAGGTCGTTTACTCAAAAATCCAATCCTAGTTCATTCTTTCAACTTTAAGCTTCTCAAACGAGAATTTTCATTTAAATTTAACTCCGATCTTTCTGAATTTAAATTTTGATCATGCGAACAAGTCAATATACCTGAAATAAAGCTGCTCATGGCCTCAGACTGCTGAACGATGCGCTAAGGCTCAAAACAACTAGTCGGGTCCTTACACATAATATCAAATATGATTTGTGTGCAAAATTTGAGGTCAATTGGACATGATTTGATATGTTTAAACATCGGAAGTAGAAGTTGGAAAGTTCAAAGTTCATAAAGCTTGAATTGGAGGTTGATTGATGATTTTAGCGTTTTTGATGTGATTTGAGGCCCCAAGCAGGTCCGTAATATGTTTTGGAATTGGTTGGTATGATGTGTTGGGGTCTCGTGGGCCTCGGGTGGTTAACGGATCGAAACTTGGAATTTAAGAAGAACTGAAGTAGCTGGTATCTGGTACTTCCGCTTCTGCGAAAATGGGATCGCAGAAGCGGCCCCGCAGAAGTGAGGAGGAAGCCGCAGAAGTGAGGAGGAAGCCGCAGAAGCGGTTGAGTGTGAGGGCTGCCAGGACCACAGAAGCGGCCCTTCATCCGCTGATGTGGAACCGCAGAAGCGGTTGACTTATCGCAGAAGCGAAAATGGGCTGAATCCCAGGGATCGCAGAAGCGGAATATTTTCCGCGAAAATAGGACCGCGGAAGCGGGATTGTTTCCGCAGAAGCGAAAATTGCTGGAGCAGTAAGGTTGATTTAAATCGTGGGTTGAGTTCATTTCTCCCATTTCTTCATGGCTTGGGCAATTTTTGGGGAGCTTCAAGAGAGAAATTTTGTCGTCAATATTAAGGTAAGTTATCCCCATCACTTTTGAGTTAAATACATAAATTATATATGGATTTTAGTATGAAAATGGGTAGAAAATTGAGGGTTAGAGGAAGACCTAGAAAATTAGTGTTCTTGGATTTTGACCATGATTTTGAGTAGGGAACTCTGAAAAAAAATCATATATTTGAGTTCGTGAGGTCATGGGTAACCTTTTATCTTTGAGAAATTTTAGAATCCGGGCACGTGGGCCCAAGGGCATTTTTTTGTCATTTCACTAAGCAGAGTTGAGAATCTGTATAATTTGAATTGTTAATAAGTATTTGAGCATGTTCTCATTAGTTTGTCGTTAATTGGATAGTTTTAGAGCATTGTGCATTGGTGCAAGTCTTCGAAAAAATGTAAAAATGCCGGTTATGAGTCTTCGGAGCGAGGTGAGTCTCTTTTCTAATCTTGTGAGGGGGAATTTACCCCATAAGTAAAATAATTGATTATGTGCTCCTATATGTGGGGGCTACGTATGCACGAGGTGACGAGAGTCCGTGTGTAGCTACTATTATGCTATTGTCCGGGTAGTTAGGACCCATCATCATGTTATACTTGGATTAATTATGAACCCATTGATGACTTGAATTGTTTAAATCACATTTGATTAGTAAACGAATTTAAAAAGAGATTAAACATCATTTTCTGAATTGTTAAACAGAGAATTAGTTTTATTTGGATAATTATTCCCCGATAAAATTCTAATTGGATATTTGAGCATGTATATTATGTGTGCCTGCGTCACATGAATGATTCGCGAGCAGGGTGATTGTGTATATTATGTGTACCTGCGTCGCATGGATGATTCGCGAGCAGCGTGATTGTTTATTTTATGTTGGCCGCGTCGCATAGATGATTCGCGAGTGGGGTAATACATGCATCTATGGTTCGTGACGTTCGACCCTTGGCAGTGCACAGTTTACATTTCTGTTGGATCGAGCTGTTGCCTCGGTGTATTTTGCGCATGCTATTTGTCCCTTGAGAATTGTAAATGTGGATTTGGCCCTTCGTGGCTTGATATAAATTGATGAGATAATAAAGAATAAACTTTGGAAGGCCTTGCTTAATTGTTGAAGGTGTTTACCTGTTTTCTGACTTCGCGAATTTGAACTACTTTATAAATCCTTGATTTTCCTCGCATTTCTAGAATATTATTAATTGACCTCTAGTGAGTGCCGGAGTTGGCCATCTCATCTCTACCCCTTCGAGATTAGGCGGGATACTCACTGAGTACACGTTGATTACGTACTCATACTACACTTCTGTACATTTTTGTTGCACAGACATATTTACCTCTAGCAGCTTACTGGTCGTAGCAACATGGATGACTCTGGGACTAGGTGAGCTGCATTGTTCGAGACGACCCGCAGCTAGTATAGTTCCCTTCAGCATTTTTATTATTTGTTCCCTGTCCATTGTATTTCGGACAGAGGTCTATTTTATTTTCCTTATCGATAGTTGCTCATGCACTTGTGACACCGGGTTCTGGGGATGTAATTGAATTTATTCGAAAATCTTAAAAGTTGTTTAAATATTTTATTATTTAATTCGGAGGAATATACTGAGTCTTGTTTAAAAGAAATATTTCCAAAATTGTTATAACGAGGATTTAATTAAGTATTCTAGTTGGATTGCCTGACATCGGTGTCCGGTGCCACCACTACCCTTAGTGAATTTTGGGTCGTGACATATCCTCAAGTTCAACAAGTAATCTATAATTTCCAAAAGACTTGTCCGATACTATGAATTAAGTGAGAATAGGGGCTCTAATTTGCAAGGTCTCATGTTATTTATAAAACTACATTCTCAGGTAGAAGATCTGCCTAGTCATAACTGTACATTTGTGATTTTTTTAGAGACATAACACATACATAAAAATATTTCTTGCATACATGGTTTATGGTTTGCTAAAAAGAGAAGTCATGTTAATACTATTTTTGGATCCAAGACTAAAGCAAGGGATAAAAAATATTTCATCCAGGTATTTCATCAAACATTCGTGAGTCATATTTTAATAAGAAATAGCCAGCCATAATAAATCCTCTAAGAATATGATTTTTTACTACATGAAGAGTAGATCAACTCTTAGTTAGAAAAATTATAACATCTAGTTTCTATCGAAGGAGTAATGAACAGAGACGAAGGACTCCGAACAACATCAAAGATTAGCCAGAACATATGCTAATGATCTATTTTTTATGATCTATAAAACACACACAGAAAAAATCAATGAAAATTAATAGCACTTTCTGAACATGTATAGAACCATAAACATATTTAAAACTTCCAAAGTCAAAAAGAAGAGGAAGAACCACTGACCTTTTTCAGGACAGTGAACTGGGGCGGGGAGGCTTAGATCTTTTGGACCCTGACTCGGCTCTGCTACCTCGGATAAATATCAATCAACGGGATAAGCTAATAATATTCTAGTGAAAGCCAATAGAGATATAGAAGAAATAACAAGGTTACGTAAAAGCAAGCAATGAGTTTCTATGGAGGTAAAAACCTCTGCCCAAAACTCCTAAAAGCTGGTATTTAAAGATAGAGCAGAATTTTAAAATTGGGAGTTCAAAATTGAGCCGCCCGCTTGAATCCGAACGTTGGGGATTCAGTGTTCACGTGATCTCAAAGAGACAAAAATTGGACAGTCAAAGCTGTTCCATGGCTTATGTAGATGTTAAGCTTTCACCAAAAGAGGAAGAAATAGGAAGATGTGCATCTGATGGAATAAGGTTTGGGATATTTTAGATACACTAATTCCTAAAAGGATCATAAGTCATAGGGCTGATCTTTGTTGGGCCGATTTTGGTTCATTTTGTGGAGGACTTGGGCCAATGTACACAAATTGGAATTGGGTAGAATATGGGTTGTAATTTGAGCCTTTTAAACTTTGTATTTCTTTTCTTCCTCCTATTTTGTTAGGCTTCTAACAACCAATAATAATATTAATGTATTAAAAAAATAAATAACTAACTTATTTATTAGCCTAATCATAATTACTAATATTTAAATAAAATACTAATAGTAAGATACTGCAAAATTTATTAAATATAATTTCGTAATATTTAAAAGTTATTACAAAAAAATGTTCTCACTTAGTGAGATAAAAGAAATACAAATACTTTTCGTGAAAGGTAACAATAAATACGATTAAGATATGAATGATATACACAATATCAATAGCATTAATAATAATAATAATAATAATAATAATAATAATAATTATAATAACAATAATAATAGTAGTAGTAGTAATACTAATAATACTAGTAATAGTGATATTAAGTAAATGATAATAATTAGGACTAGTTTGTACTAAAAATAATAAAATAACTATTTTTACGTTATTAGTGATATTAGAAGCTTAAAGAAACAGTTTGGAAGAAAGGAGGGACAAAATTGGATGTCAACAGCTGCCTCTCTTTGACCAGAGACGATGAAAGAGTTTTCGGGCAAAGAATATTGACTTAGTAGCCAATTTTGTCCCGACCATCAACGTCGGAGTGGGAAAAAGGGGACGTAAAAAAAAATAATTGCGGCCGAACTCCGGTTTCGAGTTGCCTACATATCTCGGGTTTCACAAGAATCAGGCCATATGTAGTTCGAGATTTATGGTACCCTGGATTAGAACTCATTATTGATGCGGATCTTAAAATATTATCCCAGTATCGAATAATAGAGACACTGGGTACCATGATTGAAAAAAGACGTTTGAAATAAGAATTTAATTATAAATTTTAAGAGTCGAGCCGAGAGAAGTTCGACGTAGATCCTTGACCTTTGTTGGAGAGTTTGATATTCCTCCCCAACAAATTATCCCAGTTCACTGCTAAGATATAGTTTCAAGTTGCGCTATATTTCCTGCAAAGCTTAACAATGCTAAAATATTCATTAGGAAATAAGATGCAATATCGCATAACGTAATCTTATGAAAATAATATTTACGCGTCAATTCATAAGAAAAGCGAGTTTATTGTGCAAACTTATAAAAATATAATTTTATGGTAACATATTTCATGGTCTGCAATGGCACATGGAAATTTAGTTTATAAAGATAAATGCATTTTGCAATGATTTATGAAAGAGATGGTTTGGCAATGTTTATGCAAGCAGGACCACTTGGGTCGAAATAAATTAAATGTCCTTTTGAGGAAGGATTAACTAATATATCCTATTTGAGGGTGGATATACCCGATATATCCTATTTGAGGGTAGATAAACCCGATATATCCTATTTGAGGGCAGATAAATTCGATATATCCTATTTGAGGGCGGATAGACCCGATATATGGTGATTGATCTGTAATTACAAAAATTAATACAGTGCGAAGAGCTTGATACGGTGCAGAGATCTTGATAATTCATGATGCAAAATTCCAGGTGCAGTAATGATGATAGGCTATAATTGCGTATTTTAGTCGCTTATTACACTCTAATTTAATGCACTTAAATTGAGTTTGAGCTTTAATCGCTAGTATTTTGCACTAATGGTGTGTTTTATGCCTTGTAGGAGCGATTCCGAGATATGTACATGTTATAGAATGAATTCAAGTGATTTGGAGCTTTACATTTTGAGTAAAAGTTCAAGGAATTAAGCCGGGATCGTGTTTGGGGGTCAACAGATGATGGTTAGAGCGAACGAAGACTCCAGTAGGCAGATTGTACACTGTCTAATAAAATAGACATAACGTTTCGCTCAGAACTCTATTTTAGCTCCACAATATATATTTGAAAATCTAACTCAAAGGGCTAAAACGTTTATGTTTTACGTATTTCCAAATTCGGAACAGAACAGGGTGAAAAACGTGCAATAGTGCGGTCGCGCTAGTTTTAGCGCGCCCAAATGCGCTGCAGCGCTAATAAATGCACGGTCAAGGCAGGACATCAGTAAAAATGCGCGGCCAAATGCGCGCCCAGGTGCGCTGCAGCGCTAGTTAAGCCCGGGAAAAGTGTCCTTTTTCACCTTGGAGAAGGTATAAATTTTGGGCCCAACCCTACTTGGTATATATATATAGGAGAACGTTTTTTAGAGCAATTTTTGATCAAGGAAGAGCACAGAGCCGCCGTGGAGGCCGGGTTTCATCTTTTCTTCCCCAAACTTAGTCTTTTTATATTTCTTTGTATGATTTGTTGTTTTGCTAGCATGTCTACGTGGAGCTAAAATTCATGTTCTAGGGTTGTGGTTCTTTCATGACTATTGCTATTCGGATATTAATTTCGATTTCTTAGTTTATCATATTGGTTTATTTATTTAATCCTGCACTTAATTATTTGATTGCTTGATCACCAATTGAATACTATCTACGAATCTAGAGTTGAACTCGAAAGTGGAAATTCTAGATTGCATATAGGATTGAGTAGAGCAAGTTCTTGAACCTGGGCCTCGGGGAACAAATTCGCGGTTAGGATAGACATATATCTAATTGCCTTGCTTGGTTGATTTACAGGAATTATAATTGCGTTCTTGTCGATTCTAACTCCATAGACATATAGGCGTTAGGTTAGCTTGAATAGGCGAGTAAGAACTCGACAGATTCTTATGAGCAATATTAACCCTGTCAACCAATAAACTAGATAAATTAGTTAGTGAATTCAATTGAAAAATACAATAGGAATGTTAGATAGCCCATAACCCTAGATCATTTTTATTACATAAATATCATAAAAATCTGTTGTTTCTCTGTTCAAAGTTCATTATTTGTTTTTATTATTTTAATTAGTTTAGAACCAAATATTTCTGGATTTAATTCTTGTATAGATAATTAGGATAGTCTAATTTAGTTAATAGTTAATCACAAGTCCTCGTGGGATCGACATCCGACTTTTAGTCACTTTATTACTTGACGACCGTGTGCACTTGCGTGTGCGTTTGGCCGCTACAAGTTTTTGACGCCGTTGCCGGGGACTTAGAAATTAACTATTTTTCTATATTAGACTTTTACTTTTATCTTTACAAGTTTGATTTTTTTTTTCTTCTCTTTTTGTAAATATTTTTATTCATATAACTATTTGATTTTTCTCTTAGTGTGTTTCTAGTTCTCTCAACATGACATTAGGAGATGAAATATCTGGATGTAAGGTTATTGATGAAGATGCTTGGTTGACGGAAAACTTATATGGCCCATATCTTTGGGCTTGTCATGACCTGAACTCCTGGAGGTCCGAATTTGAACATGGGAGAAGGGTTGGTATTGGGAAGAATATGCACAATTAAGGGAATATGAGGAACGACGTTGTCTTCTAACAACGTTAGTAAATGATTGGTCTAAGGAGAGAGATGAACTTGCATATCAAATTGATAATTTTAGCTTGGCTGTACATAACTTAGATGTAGATTTGAGTGCAAAGGTTGATGCGTGTAATGCCCAACAATTTAATAATGAGTTGTGTGCAGCTAAAAAAAATCTTCTAGACCAAATTGAGGAGCTAAAATGAGAATACCAATCACTAGACCCTGTTTTTCTTGAGGATGCTAATATTGAGAAGAGTGCTCTAGAGTCATGTAAGGGAGTGGATAACATTACTTTGGGAGACTTGAGTTTGTGTAAATATGGGGATGCAAAGAGTAGAAAAATTCATGAGTTAGGGCGTATTAAACTTCATTCCAATCAGTTTTCCACATCGTGTTTGGATAGTAAGATAGTAATCGAGCCATCTGAGCCAATGAAGTGGTCAAAGAGTGAGGATGAGAGCGCCTATATTCTTGAATTTGTTGTGCCAAAAAATAAAAATTACATTCCTCATCTAAAGGCCAATAAGTGCAGAGTGAAAAAAATATTACTTGGCCTAGTTATCATTGTAGCCCCACCACTGGAGCATAGCCACAGACTGGATGCCATATTAGGGGTACAATTCATAAGTTCGAGGTGAAGGAAAAAGTGGTTCACGTCGTTCCGCGACGTTAAATTAGGCGCTTGTTGGGAGGCAACCCAGCTTTTCTGCTTTCTTTTATTTTTGTTTATTTAATTTATTTTTATTATGTTGTAGTATTATTTTTGTGTTTTGTAGGAGTAGGAGCATGGAGTCAAAGCCAATAGGCATGTACAAAAGCGAGCATGTGTTTGAAACTGAGTGTGGTGTACCCGCACAAGGGATCATACGTGGGAGAAGTCTGAGTATCCCGTGAGCAGCTAATTCTTTGGCCTTTAGCCTACCAGAGAGTCTCTTTTATCCTCTTATTATTTATAGTGCGCATTGAGGACATTGCACAATTTTAAGTGTGGGGCGAGGAGATTGTCTGAGTGACTTTCTATGCTATTTTAGTTGTGTTAGTTTAATTGAATATTTTTTTAGAAAAATGAAAAAAAAAAAATTTGGGACTTCTCTCGACGATGGATCTCCTAGATAGTTTTCTTGAGGGATTAAAGTCTAAACAAAAAATACAAAAATATGTCTTTTAGCTTTCTTTAGGTAATAATAATCCCCCGTGGTTTTTCTTTGTGCCTCGGTTCTTTTGCATGGGATGTAGTTTGAATCGGGTAGTAGTATTTTTTTATATTTTAGAGTATCTTAGAATTTAGGGAATAAAAAGAGGAAGAATAATAAACCTAGGCACCCTTGACTTGTTTGATAGTAACATATTTAGGCTTTGGTATGTGCAGTATCTTCCCTATGATTTGAAATTATTGATGATGCCTTGCTTAGTTGGATAGCATGTCTTGTGATGCCTATGTCTCGTTTTCTTGACTTATGTTCACTTTGTGCTTCATGCTTAATATCTCGTGGCTCCGTGAATACTTGCAATTGTTGAGAGTCGGAATGAAACCATACTTAGTGAGTCATGTGCCATGTGTGGTGAGGTTTTTGTATAGTCTATGTATTGTAATTGTGTCTAAAACTTGCCCAGTATGTGAGTTGAAGCGAAATTTTAAGTGATGTTCGGTTTGAAAAATGATTCTAGGCTTTCTTTGATATTTTTGAGCTTAATTGCTTATCACAAATAAAATTCATCCCTATTTAACCCTTTTGAGCCTATAGACTTTTGTTTGGCACCCACATTACAAGTCTATATCCTTTTTGTTCTTAATTGATATCTTTGATCCCTTTACCTCTTAAAGCACTTTAATTGTGAGATGAGCGCTAAAAGAAGTAATAAGGAACTAAGTGTGGGGTGGCTTTTGAGTGGAATCAATAAAAGGAAGAAAGGTCCATTTGTTTTGTAAAATAATACACCACTAGCGAAAATTTAAAAAAAAATATAGGTGAATAAATTGTTGTCATGTTCCTGCTAGTGGGGTATAAATTAAAGTAGCGCTTAAAGAAAGAGGGAACATTGTTGGGAGTGATTTTAGTTGTGAAATTGAAGTTGGGATTGAAAAAATTGCGCTCAAAGCGATTATGTGATGTGTTAAAGTGCTTATGAGGGTGAACCACTATTCCTAAATATATCCTACTCGTCCCTTAGCCCACATTACAACCATGAAAAAGTCCTAACTGATTTTAGATCGAGCGAGCCTCCATTAGTAGAGATTTATATTAAGGGCAAGCCTAAGGTACCAATTACATCCATGTGACTTCTTTTGTGAGGGTGAGCGATATTTTCTTTGATATATATGAGTCCTTAAAATATATTTGATCACGAGATTCTAATGTGTGGATTCAACTTAATCTCTTGTCTTGGTTGTGACGGCACATGGTTTCATGAGGAATAGCTAACGTTATTAGACTTCTCTACGACGTTGGGTATTCAAGCCATGAGTGCATTGTGACATTGAGTCGGTTTTTGAGGCTAGGGTTTTTGTGAGCATATTGTCTTTGTTTGAATATTTTTGAAGAGTGGCATAAGTAAAGGGAAGTGTATGATGATTGCATATACTAGAGTTTAATTGTTGCTATCAATCATAATCATTGGTGTAGTGTGCTTCTAATATGTTATATGCTTATAGATAGAGTAAATTTTAGGTTGACTCGAGGACGAGTAACGTTTACATGTGGGGTGTTGATGATAGGCTATAATTACGTATTTTAGTCGCTTATTACACTCTAATTTAATGCACTTAAATTGAGTTTGAGCTTTAATCGCTAGTATTTTGCACTAATAGTGTATTTTATGCCTTGTAGGAGTGATTTCGAGCTATGTACACGTTATGGAATGAATTCAAGTGATTTAGAGCTTTATATTTTGAGTAAAAGTTCAAGGAATTAAGTCGGGATCGTGTTTGGGAGTCAACGGATGATGGTTAGAGCGAACAAAGACTCCAGTAGGCAGATTGCGCACTGTCTAGTAAAATAGAAATAACATTTCGCTAAGAACTCTATTTTAGCTCCACAATATATGGTTGGAAATCTAACTCAAAGGGCTACAACTTTTATGTTTTACGTTTTCCCAAATTCAGAATGTAACAGGATAAAAAATGCGAAATAGCGCGGTCACGCTTGTTTTAGCGCGCCCAAATGCGCTGCAGCGCTAATAAATGCGCGGTCAAGGCAGAACATCTGTAAAAATGCGCGGCCAGATGCGCGCCCAGGTGTGCTGCAGCGCTAGTTAAGCCCGGAAAAAGTGTCCTTTTTCACCTTGGAGAAGGTATAGTTGTTTGGGCCCAACCCTACTTGGTATATATACATAGGAGAACGTTTTTTAGAGCAATTTTTGACCAAGGAAGAGCACAGAGCCGCCGTGGAGGCCGGGTTTCATCTTTTCTTCCCCAAACTTAGACTTTTTATATTTCTTTGTATGATTTGTTGTTTTGCTAGCATGTCTATGTGGAGCTAAACTTCACGTTCTAGGGTTGTGGTTCTTTCATGACTATTGTTATTCGGATATTGATTTCGAGATTGTTTGATCACCAATTAAATACTATCTACGAATCTAGAGTTGAACTCGAAAGCGAAAATTCTAGATTGCATATAGGATTGAGTAGAGCAAGTTCTTGAACCTGGGCCTCGGGGAACGGATTCGCTGTTAGGATAGACATATACCTAATTGCCTTGCTCGGTTGATTTACAGGAGTTATAAATACGTTCTTGTTGATTCTAACTCTATAGACATATAGGCGTTAGGTTAGCTTGAATAGGCGAGTAAGAACTCAACAGATTCTTATGAGCAATATTAACCCTGTCAACCAATAAACTAGATAAATTAGTTAGTCAATTCAATTGAAAAATATAATAGGAATGTTAGATAGCCCATAACCCTAGATCGTTTTCATTACATTAATATCATAAAAATCTGCTCTTTCTCTGTTCAAAGTTTATTATTTATTTTTATTTATTTAATTAGTTTATATCCATATATTTCTAGATTTAATTCTTTTATAGATAATTAGGATAGTCTAATTTAGTTAATAGTTAATCACAAGTCCTCGTGGGATCGACATCCGACTTTTAGTCACTTTATTACTTGATGACCGCGTGCGCTTGCGTGCACATTTGGCCGCAACAAGTAACTTTATAGTAGCGAATATCCATAGTGCGGAGAGCTTTATGCAGTGCCTTTATAGAAGAAAATATTCAGGTAGCGGTGCCAATAATTTGGAATCCGCACGCTGAAGTTTATTATTAGTAAATTCCTGCATTCAAAGAAAACTATTAGTTTCAAGATATAATTTGCGATAACTCGGCTTGATCACCATGTTGCACTATATTTCCTGCAAGGCAAATTCGTCAGTAGAGTAGATATTGAAATGCAGTGTGTTATAAAGTAATCTTATGAAAATGATACCTTTTGGGCGTTTAGCCAAAATGATTTGATAAAAATGTAGCTTTATGTCAATAATAATTTTCAACAATAACATGCGATTTATAAATGTGCTTTGCAATAATTTATAATAATGATGCCTTTCAGCAATGACATTAAAAACAGGACCATCTAGGTCGAAATAAATTAATGGAAAGCATGTAATGATGTGCTAAAGTGTCCAGTTATTCAGGCGGACAACCTTAATATCCTATTATCAGGTGGACAACCTTGTCTCCAGTTAATCAGGCGGACAACCTAATGTCTTTTTAATTAGGTGGACTATCTCATGTCCTATTATCAGGCAGATTACCTTATGTCCTATTATCAGGTGGACAACCTCATGTCCTATTATCAGGTGGACAACCTTGTGTCCAATTAATCAGGCGGACAACCTAATATCCTATTAATTATGTGGACTACCTCACGTCCTATTATCAGGCAGACTACCTTATGTCCTATTATCAGGTGGACAACCTCATGTCCTATTATCAGGCAGACTACCTTATGTCCTATTATCAGGCGGACTACCTCATGTCCTATTAATCAGGTGGACTACCTCGTGTCCTATTATTAGGTGGACGACCTTTTTGTCCAATTATTAGGTGGACGAACCTAGATGCATGGCTCTTCATTTGCAATTTCAAATATTGGCGCGGTGCAGAAGCTTTGTGCGATGCTTGGTTTGTAGTCTTGGAATTCATAATGCGGTGTAAAGAGCTTGGTATAATTTCTTCGAAGTAACACATATCGATGGTGCAATGCAGAGATCTTGGTGCAACGCTTTTGTTATGGCGAATGGTGCGGTCCAAAGCACTTGATGCAATGCCTTTGTAGTAAAGAAATTCCCGGTGCAATGCTAATAGTTGTTGGAGCTTCAAAATGAAGTTTTTCCATTGATAAATTCCTGCACTCAAAGAAAAATTATAAGTTTCAAAGTTTGATTTGCGCTTGCTTGGATTCATCCTTTGCTTTGCATGAACTTTGCAGCTTTTGACTTGATGATGAGCTTTGCGATAGCATGTAATGTTCGAGAATAGCTAAAATATGCCCCTGCATTACTCAAAGAAAATTTGTTAGTATAAAATAAAGTGGTTGTCTTGCATTGAACGTTAAAGTTTGACTTTGAATCTGCAACTTGTTTCCATAGCATTCTGGAATTTGCTATTGTGCTTGTAATAAATATGTAGGTCGAGATTTCATTTTCTTCTTTGCCGAATGATGAGGATCTTTATGCAAAATCTGCCCCGATTTTGGCTTTTGGGGTAAATAGGATTTTTATTATGATGAGACCGAACCTATAAGGCTGCCTACGTATCCCCTCTTAAGCGGAAATCAGGTCAAAACGTAGTTCATACAAAAGTAAGGCATGATTACAAAATATAGCAACTCATAGAGTGATAGCAACAAAATGATAATGCCAACAAGGTAGGGCAAACTAGTCTTGCCCTTCGTTCAGACGACGTTTCTTCTTTGGATGCCCAACCACGCTTGGTGTACTAATTGTGTTGCTGCAAGATGCATTTGACATCTTTGTTCCAACTGGTAGGTGCACTTGCAATTTGTTAGCATCAATCATATTCTGAATCTTATGCTTTAATGGTAGGCATTCTTCTGTTCCATGACCTTGAGCATTTGAATGATAAGCACAATACTTCGAAGGGTCGAATAATGGATGCGAAGGGTCGAAAATTCTTCCTTTTCTTGGTTGCATAATTCCTAAGGCATTCAATCGAGCGGATATGCTAGAGATTGATTCAGTCAAAGGTGTGAATTCCCGGGGCTTTCTTTTCTTTGACCGGTGAGAAACGACTTGTGCTTGGCGATGTTGATGTCGAATGCTTTGTCGACGATGAGGCTGCAGATGCATGTTATGGGCATTAGAGATGGCATGATTTTGCAAGAGCTGGTGATCATGATGGCATTGCGGTTGATGCATAGTCATGATAACTGAGGCATTTTCCTTCTCTTTACCTTTCCAACTTTCTAGCATCTCCGGTTGTAAAGAATGATTGATAGTTTGCATGCTAACCTTTCCTTCTTTGATGCTGCTTTCTAGGAATTCCCCAACTCTAATCAAGTCTGAGAAATTGCGCACATTCCCAGTAGCCAGCTTTTCATAATATATGCCATTTTGAATGTCAATAAAGATTGATATCAACTCTTTCTTGGATAGCGGAGGGTGCACCTTTGAAGCTTCAACTCTCCACCAGATTGCATAATCCTGAAATGATTCATGTGGCATTTTCTTTATTTTGTACAAGCTATGCATGTCTGGATCGACTCCAAGATTGAACTCATATTGCTTTACAAAATCGTGAGCCATGTTGTCACGACCCAAAATCCACTAAGGGTCGTGGTGGCGCCAGACACCGCTTCCAGGCAAGCCAACTTAATTAATCAATTAAACTCTCCCTTTTAACACCTTTGAAATCTAGGATTTTCCTTTCATTTTTCATAAATAAAAAGTTCGCTTACTTCAATTCAAATTAAATAATAACTATTAGTACACATCTTTTAAAAACCATCCGAGAACCCGGTGTCACAAGTGCATGAGCAACTACTGATAAGGGAAATAAAATACCACATCTGTCCGAAATACAGGGGACAGGGACTAAATATAAAATGCTAAAAGGAACTACACTAGCTGCAGGTCGCCTCGAATAATGCAGCTCACCTAGTCCCAGAATCTTCCGTGCTGCTATGCCCAGTAGGCTGCTAGAGATTCATATACCCGTGCAACAAAAATGCACAGAAGTGTCGTATGAGTACATAAACAACGTGTACTCAATGAGTAACCCGCCTAATATCGAAGAAGTAGAGATGAGATGGCCAACTTCGACACTTACTAGAGGTCCAATAATACTATACTAAATGTGTGAGGAGATCAGGAATTTTATATATATCAGTTCTAACTCACAAAGGTGGTAAACAGGCAATACACCTTCAACAAATAATAAAGAATTTTCAATATTTACTTTTCTTTATTTTATCAATTTATCTCAAGCCATGGAAGGCAGCATCAGCGTATAAAATTCTCAGGCAACGATATATAAATCATGCGCAAATCATGCCGAGGCGACGGCCCGCTCCAACAGAAAAGAAATGTGCACTTGCCGAGGGTCGACCGCGCGCCTATAGATGCATCTATTTAATCTACCGAGGCGTTTGACCCGTTCCAAAATAAACACATAGAGACATTCAGTCAAGAAGCCAACATGGGGCAATTATTCAAGGAAGAACAAATTCTCTTTTAACTAATTAAGAAAGTGAGGTTTAGATCTTGTTGGAATTTCATTTACTATTTTATGTGGTTTAAGCAATTCAACTATCCATAAGATTACAAATATTCCAAGTATATCATGCTTTTGGGTCCTAGACTACCCGGACAATAGCATAATAGTAGCTACGCATGGACTCTCATCGCCTCGTGCGTACGTAGCCCCCAAAAATAGGAGCACATAACCAATTAACTCACCTATGGGGACAATTCCCTCTTACAAGGTTAGAAAGGAGACTCACCTAGCTCCGAAGACTCATAACCGGCATTCTAAATTCCTCCGAAGACTTGCACCAACGCACAATGCTCCAAAACTAGCCAATGATTATACAAATAAATTAATATATGCTCAATTAAACTTTACAACCCAATTTGTAACGATTCCTAACCCCGAACAAAAATTTGACAAAAATACCCTTGGGCCCACATGGCCGGAAATCCAAAATTTCTCAAAGATAAAGTTTACCCATGAACTCACGAACTCAAATATATGATTTTCTCTTACTTCCATACTCAAAATCGTGGTAAAATTCAATTTATCAAATTTCTAGGTTTTCTTCCAAAAATCCTAACTTGTCCACAATGTTTATGTCTAATTCCATGATATAATCTTGTATTTAGCTTGGAAATGAGTAGGAGTATCTTACCTTAACATAGATGACGAAATCCCTCTTTGAATCTCTCCAAAAAATTGCCCAAGACATGAAAAATGAGAGAAATGAACTCAAATCACGATTTTATACATCCATTCTGCCCCAGCTGCTTCCGCTTCTGCGGAATTATTTCCGCTTATGCGGTTAAAAAGCCGCTTCTGCGGCTCCTTTCCAAGCCACCCAGCTTCCGCTTCTGCGCTTCCTGTTCCGCAGGTGCAGTCCCGCATCTGCGGCTCCCTCAGCTTTCCTCACCAAAATCCGCATCTGCGCTCTTCCTCGCCGCTTCTGCGGATTCCTAACCGCATATGTGGTCCCTGCTCCCTTAACTCCCAACCACTTTTGTGGTCCCTTCCTCACTTCTGTAGGGCCGCTTCTGTGATTTCATTTCCGCAGAAGCTGAAATACCAGCAACCATACCCTTCAGCCATTCTTCAACTTCCAAATTTGATCTGTTAATCATCTGGAATCCACCCGAGGCCCTCGGGACCTCAACCAAACCTACCAACCAATCTCAAAACACATTACAGACTTGCTCGAGGCCTCATATCGTATCAAACAACGCTAAAACCATGAATTACACCCCGATTCAAGCTTTATGAACTTCAAAATTTCAAACTTCTACTTCCGATGATTAAACCTATCAAATCACGTCCGATTGATATCAAATTTTGCACACAAGTCATACTTGACATTATGGACCTACTCCAGCTTTTGAAATTGGATTCTAACCCCGATATCAAAATGTCCAATTCCGGTCAAACTTCTCAAAAACCCTTAAGTTTCTATCTTTAGCCAAATGACTTCAAAATGACCTACGAACCTTCGAATTCACTTCCGATAGCGCTCCCAAATCCAGAATCACCATACAGAGCTACTCCCAGTCTCGGAATTCCAATCGGACATCGATAACACTGAAATGCACTTCAAACCAAGCTTATGAAATTTTTCTTCCACAATAGGCGTCAAAACACTCCTGGGTTATCAAAAACCTGATCTGGGCATACACCCAAGTCCGAAATCATCATACGACCCTGCTGGAACCTTCGGATCTTGATTCCGAGGTCGTTTACTCAAAATTCCAATCATAGCCATTTTCTCCAACTTAAGGTTTCTGAAATGAGAATTTTCATTTAAATTTATCTCCGATCTTTCTGAATTTCAATTCTGTCACGACTCGGATTTCCCACCATCGGGAGTCGTGATGGCACCTACTGTCGGAGCTAGGCAAGCCAAGCATTCAAACATTCTTTCGATAACAACACAACAATAATAACAATAATAAAACTTTAAATAAAAGCGAAAGTCTTTTATGCTTATATAACTGAAATAAAAGTTGCGGAAGTCGAAACACATTTATACCCAGAGTCTGGTGTCACTAGCTCACGGAATACTATAGAGTACTAAAAACAAGTCTGAAATGATATTACATACTGTTTGTCTTGAAACAAAGAAAACAAACTAAAACATAGAAGGGACTTCGGCCTGCGAACGCCAGCTAGGCTACCTTGTGAGTCCCTGGACTGAAGACAGCTCCCGGGAAATCCTACTGCTGCTATCCAAAAGCTGTTCCTGGATCTGTGCAAAAAGATGTATAGAGTGTAGCATTAACACAACCGACCCCATGTGCTGGTAAGTGCCTGGCCTAACCCCAGCGAAGTAGTGAAGATGCTAGACAGGACCTACTAAAAACAACCTGTGCAGATATATATATATATATATATATATATATATATATATATATATATATATATATATATATATATATATATACACACACACACACA